>JAQNBH010000006.1:45823965-46116465 GCA_028752905.1 Cladorhizidae sp. MBARI D1340-BT2
AGTCCTTAATTCCTTTCAGTTGTACTGTTATTGTTATATGATGTTGTTTTGCAATCTGGACTTCTTTTATTGTCTACATTATCCTTGGTGGTTTGTTGATTGATCTCACAAGAGGTTTTATTATCGTGTTAAAATCTGGCTTACTAGGTATCTTTTTGCAAGCGATAAATCGGCCACGGGATGTTTTGACAAAATGCTAATGAGATTCATTAGCTGACATCGGAAATGTATTTGCGTAGGCGCTACAAGATCGTTTCCTATTGACCTTCGTACGATGATATTATGCCAAGAACAATAGTAGCCAAACAATGACCACCACCAACGTAACATCAACTTCCGTTTGTCTAGTTTTCAAGTCCCTTGCACACTACTAATATCCCCTGCATAGTGATCCTAAGTCAGTCAGTCAGTGTAGTGAAGCAGTGAATTTTACCTTGCAAAACGAAAGTAACTCGACTGCGCAAAAGCTAGCAGCTCTGATTATTGTTATTGGTGAGTTCTTGTAGTTGCATTTGCAGCTAGCTACAGCAATAATTATTTATCTAGCTTTCTTTGTAATTCATATGTGATCAAAGAAAACTTTTTTTCTTTTACCAACAATACCAGAAATGACAGCCTGCCTGTTGAACTCTCTTTCTTCTTCATCCTTCCCTCGTAGAGAACTAGAACTGGAGGACTGTACTACCGCCGACGTCGAAATGACTGTAATGTCGAACAGATCTCCCGATCACATCAAGAGGCCCATGAACGCTTTCATGGTCTGGTCCAAACAGAGGAGAAAGGAACTTGCGCAAGAGAACCCACGCTTGCACAACTCCGAGCTAAGCAAAAGACTGGGGACGGAATGGAAGGCACTGAGCGACGGCGAGAAGAGACCGTACATTGATGAGGCGAAGAGAATCCGTGAGCAGCACATGGTGGACCACCCTGGCTACAGGTACAGGCCAAGGAGAAAGCCCAAGAACTTGATCAAGAGGGTTGGCTCCGCCTATTCCTTGGCGAATATATCCCCTGTTGGTCCTACGAGTGCCTCTTCTGGGTACCCTGTGGCAGCAGGCCAGCAACAACCTCTGCAGATTCTGACTTTGCAGCAGGCCCAGCCAGTGGCAGGACAGCCTATGAGCAGTGTGGCCACCCCAATGCCTGCTGCTGTGAGCTCCATCTCTGTCAACACAATCACTTCACCAGCCCTCTCCATCAATGGTGGCTTGATCACTAATGTCCAGCAGCCCGGCATCAACTATATCATCCCTAAAACCGTTCCTTACGCTTCCATCTTGCAGCCTCAGTACCAGACAACTCATCTTATGCTGACACCTCAGGGGCTCTCGGCTCAAGGCCTTGCAGGTGTAGTCCCAATTCAAGTGATGGGGACAACTCCTGATCTCCGACAACCACAACACCGTAGCAACATGCTTATCACCACCACGACAAAACCTGCTCAATCTCCCACGGTCACCAAGACATCTGCAGAAATGCCTTCAATGGTATCCACCATCCCTAGCGCTCTTGTGCGACCCATTCCAATGCAGGCCGAGTGTCTCATGGTGCAGAAAAGCATGGGTGGGACCGACTCCTCCAGCACTTCTGGCATAAGCTCCATGTCTGAATCTGCTTCCCCTCAACCCATGCCCGAAATGCCATACATTATTACCAGCAAGACACAGTCGACCCCACAGATCTCGAGCCAGCTCTCTCCCACCACTGCATTCCCAATGATGCAGGTGTACTCGTCGGCAGGGCCCTTAGGTTATGTCCTCTCAAACCCTCAGCTTCGATCAGCGGTGAGCATGCCCGATCTCACACAGGTATCGTCTCACCCACAGTTGGCCAGGCATCCAAGCAACTGTGCATGTGCAATGTGTCTTGGAAGCAAACAACAACAGTTGCAGCCTACATATATTTTGGTACAGGCTCCCATGGAAAATAATTCTGCTCAAATAGGAAATTCCAAATAAATGGGAAGAGACAAATTCAGACAAATTTCATATCCTCATTCAGACCTAATTTGTGCAACTAATTTGGTACTAATAACCAAACATTTGCAGTGTGGACAATTGATTCATCAATCCATCTCGTTACATATTACCATCTTCATCGCTCCCCTCCCACCCCCTTCTTTTTTTATTTCCTGGCGCTCTTTTCTTTCTTATTTTTGTGGACACTTGCAACAGGCCATAACTTCGTACCTTGACAAAATTTTTGTTGACCAACACAAGAAAAGCACTACATAGATATTTAATCACCTGCCCTTTTACTGTTGTTATATTTAAATTTAAGTTATATACCTCATCAGAAATAATATGCTGTTCTAAAATGATTATGGGTCAACAATATTATTATACTCCAGAAACTTTTGGAAAACACTGCCAACAGACCGTTACTCATGAAACAATTGGACATCGCCCCCCCCCCCCCCCCCCCCCCCCACACACACACACGCAAGAAGGAGTGCAGAAACACATTATCTGCTAGCACTCCGTTATGGAGGTGTTTTTTTTAATGATCTTGAGCTGGAGTAGCTTGTTGAAGTGCTGCTTTTTGTCTTGTGAAAAAGACTTCCAATCACAGATAGTTGGAACTTTGATCCCCTCCTGCCCACACACACTGTTGGTTGATTGCTTGATGCTATTGTTCTATTGCATGCTTTACAATGTGCAGGAAATTAAAACTTTTAAAAAATGTTTTAATTAAAAAATCACAGACAGATCTGCAGTGATTAACAACTGATGGTAACAACTTGTGGTTGTGGTGTTCGCTAAGAGGCAAGTTTGTCCAGCTCCAACAATGGGGCACAGAAGTGCCTGGCCCTGTTCTCCTCCAGCATCCTTCCTAGGTGTCTCCACCCTCCAACTGCCAGCAACAGATCTTTAGATCATCCTACATCCATTTATTAAGTAGTTCCTACTGCTGCAGTAAATTAGACTGCAGTCCATAATGAGCTTCAGGGTTGTAGGTCCACTGCTGCAGTAGATTAGACTGCAGAAAACATAACAATGGCAGTGAATTTAGTCCCTTTATGCTCGTGTTAGCAGCTCCTAACACAAAGTCGACATGCTAAGTGGTGTTAGTGACATCATTCTCATAACAACACCCTAGAGACATCAAATGCCCAAGTAATTGGGTTCAACCAGAACAAAAGGTAAGTAACAAGAACCCCTACAGTGTTTTTATTCTGGCACTAGAGAATTTGGAGGACACACATAACAGTGCACACATATATAGCATGCAACACATACACAACACATGCAGTGAACCATTGCATGTCACTTGCATTTTGATAATTTCGTTGGACTTTAAAGGAGATTGTACTTCCTGTAACCTTGCTCGTGGCTAGACAAACACGGGCCACAAAAACAATCAAGTACAGTCATTATGATAAACATTTACACCAGCACCACAAGTACTACACTAGCACCACACATGCACTTCACCAGCACCACAAGCACTACACCAGCACCATACACCAGCACCACGAGTACTACACCAGCACCACATGCACTACACCAGCACCATACATATGCACCACACCAGCACCACCAGCACTACACCAGCACCACACCAGCACCACAAGCACTACACCAGCACCACAAGCACTACACCAGCACCACAAGCACTACACCAGCACCACAAGCACTACACCAGCACCACCAGCACCACAAGCACTCACCAGCACCACACCAGCACCACAAGCACTACACCAGCACCATACATATGCACCACACCAGCACTACACCATACACCAGCACCACACCAGCACCACAAGCACTACACCAGCACCACGAGTACTACACCAGCACCACACCAGTACCACAAGCACTACACCAGCACCACAAGCACTACACCAGCACCACGAGTACTACACCAGCACCACGAGCACCACACCAGCACCACAAGCACTACACCAGCACCACCATACACCAGCACCACACCAGCAGCACAAGCACTACACCAGCACCAAGAGCACTACAACAGCACCACACCAGCACCACCATGAGCAGTATCAACCTGATAGAGATGATAAGTTAACTTCCTCTTGTGGTGAGTGATATTCACAAGGAAGTGTACAATGGAGCAGGAATTACAGGAATCCAACCAGAAACCACCTCATATTGTTACATGATGGCAGCTGTCCCCATAACTTATAGACCCAGGCTTTACATGGGAAATGACACATCAAAGCTGATGGGACAAAGGACCAGAAAAGACAGGAAATGTGGACATGCAATTTCTAAGAATCAATTAACAATATCTGGCTGTTGCAACTACCTCATCTAGCTGGACCAAAACATTCCTAGGTAGCTGGACTGCCTGTTACAAAACATTCCTAGCTGGACTGCCTGTTACAGAACATTCCTATGGACTACCTGTTACAGAACATTCCTAGCTGGACTGCCTGTTACAAAATATTCCTAGCTAGACCGCCTGTTACAGAACATTCCTAGCTGGACTGCCTGTTACAAAACATTCCTAGCTGGACTGCCTGTTACAAAATATTCCTAGCTGGACTGCCTGTTACAAAACATTCCTAGCTGGACTGCCTGTTACAAAACATTCCTAGCTGGACTGCCTGTTACAAAACATTCCTAGCTGGACTGCCTGTTACAAAACATTTCTAGCTGGACTGCCTGTTACAGAACATTCCTAGCTCCTAGCTGGACCGCCTGTTACAAAACATTCCTAGCTGGACCGCCTGTTACAAAACATTCCTAGCTGGACTGCCTGTTACAGAACATTCCTAGCTGGACTGCCTGTTACAGAACATTCCTAGCTGGACTGCCTGTTACAGAACATTCCTAGCTGGACTGCCTGTTACAGAACATTCCTAGCTGGACTGCCTGTTACAAAACATTCCTAGCTGGACTGCCTGTTACAAAAAGCTGGACTGCCTGTTACAAAACATTCCTAGCTAGACTGCCTGTTACAAAACATTCCTAGCTGGACTGCCTGTTACAGAACATTCCTAGCTGGACTGCTTGTTACAAAACATTCCTAGCTGGACTGCCCGTTACAAAACATTCCTAGCTGGACTGCCTGTTACAAAACATTCCTAGCTGGACTGCCTGTTACAAAACATTTCTAGCTGGACTGCCTGTTACAGAACATTCCTAGCTGGACTGCTTGTTACAAAACATTCCTAGCTGGACTGCCTGTAACAAAACATTCCTAGCTGGACTGCTGCCTGTTACAAAACATTCCTAGCTGGACTGCCTGTTACAAAACATTCCTAGCTGGACTGCCTGTTACAAAACATTCCTAGCTGGACTGCCTGTTACAAAACATTCCTAGCTGGACTGCCTGTTACAAAACATTCCTAGCTGGACTGCCTGTTACAGAACATTCCTAGCTGGACTGCCTGTTACAAAACATTCCTAGCTGGACTGCCTGTTACAAAACATTCCTAGCTGGACTGCCTGACAAAACATTCCTAGCTGGACTGCCTGTTACAAAACATTTCTAGCTGGACTGCCTGTTACAAAACATTCCTAGCTGGACTGCCTGTTACAAAACATTCCTAGCTGGACTGGCTAGTGCAGAGTATGACAGGATCAGGCTTGCAACATGATGTGATGGTCCCATTAGCTAATTGATATGTGGCCAGCAAGCCAGCCAGAGCCCGGAAAAAAATAACGAGACTTGCCAATCTGTAAGTGTGATTAATCTCGCAGACTCCACCAGTAGATGGGAATGCCCTTCAGATGAATAATAAAAGCTGTGTGTTGTCTGAGACTTATCTCAGTGAACCTACTGTACCCACCTAGAACCATGATTATTGTTATTGTTAAGACTACAAAGCACCTTTGCATTACAATACTAAGAGAGAGATAGGCGGGACTCTTGGGACCTACCCTTGACATGTGTTTGAGGTATGTTGGACAATTAGACACACATAAGTTTCAGACACACTCTGGCACATAAAAAATAATAACAATAAAATTAAAAAAATTATTTAAAGCTCATTACTAGCTGGTGAGAAGAATTGGGGATGATCAAATTCATTGCCGACTTGTCCTGCTAGTTACATGATGTGCATTAATTACATGCAAACAAGATGGCGACACATTTATTACCTCCCTCCCCAAACCTGTTTGATCGGTATGCAGACAGGACAATAAACACAAAGCGAAGGACACTATATCAGCCTACGCTGCAGGATCTAGATATTGAATTACACCATAGCGTAGAAGTCACACATCCTCTGGGGCAATCCACAAGGTGACTTAACCTTGACAACAACAAACAGGGCCACACCCTGTAACTCCAGAACTGCCTCCAGACTATAGAAAGAATGCCTGGCACGAGCGCCGATTTCCTTTATAGTATCACATACTATATATTAATAACAGTATTTGCAAACTTGGGAAAATAATAATAACAAGACAATTCCTGGAAAATGTATTAAGACTTCCTAATGGTGAATACAAATAGGTGCACACAGGCCATTGATTGCCAGGGGCTTACCTCATTGACTCAGGAGTAGCCCCATGTCACACATGCTTGCTAGAACTAGTAGTGGACCAGGGAGAGAGCAAGAAGATAAGCACAGAGTAACTGGGAAAGTGCAGTCAGGCAATGCCTCAACAGTTCCTAGACTGAAGGCGACATAACCATGTTGATGAGTGAAGGTCGAGTGGCAGGCAGTGAATATGTTTGACAGGCCACAAAAAACAAAAACAAAACATGGATGGGGGGGGGGAGAGAGAGGAGGGGATGAATGAGTTAAACACATACATTATGTTAAACATATAATGTACATGACATTTCAGGGCTCCCTACAACCCAAGGGTTGCCCTGGGAGATGGGAGATCCAAATTAGATTTGCCTCACCTGCCTCACCTCCAAGTTTTTAACAGTCTATCATACATGACCTTCAGTAAGTTGCCTATCCTGGCATGTGCTTGTTCTAGGAGCACATTATCCCAGCACGTGGGAGCACATTATCCTAGCACGTGCTTGTTCTAGGAGCACATTATCCTAGCACGTGCTTGTTCTAGGAGCACATTATCCTAGCACGTGCTTGTTCTAGGAGCACATTATCCTAGCACGTGCTTGTTCTAGGAGCACATTATCCTAGCACGTGCTTGTTCTAGGAGCACATTATCCTAGCACGTGCTTGTTCTAGGAGCACATTATCCTAGCACGTGCTTGTTCTAGGAGCACATTATCCTAGCACGTGCTTGTTCTAGGAGCACAATATCCTAGCACGTGCTTGTTCTAGGAGCACATTATCCTAGCACGTGCTTGTTCTAGGAGCACATTATCCTAGCACGTGCTTGTTCTAGGAGCACATTATCCTAGCACGTGCTTGTTCTAGGAGCACATTATCCTAGCACGTGCTTGTTCTAGGAGCACAATATCCTAGCACGTGCTTGTTCTAGGAGCACATTATCCTAGCACGTGCTTGTTCTAGGAGCACATTATCCTAGCACGTGCTTGTTCTAGGAGCACATTATCCTAGCACGTGCTTGTTCTAGGAGCACATTATCCTAGCACGTGCTTGTTCTAGGAGCACATTATCCTAGCACGTGCTTGTTCTAGGAGACATTATCCTAGCACATGCTTGTTCTAGGAGCACATTATCCTAGCACGTGCTTGTTCTAGGAATCCTAGCACGTGCTTGTTCTAGGAGCACATTATCCTAGCACGTGCTTGTTCTAGGAGCACATTATCCTAGCACGTGCTTGTTCTGGGAGCACATTATCCTAGCACGTGCTTGTTCTGGGAGCACATTATCCTAGCACGTGCTTGTTCTGGGAGCACATTATCCTAGCACGTGCTTGTTCTAGGAGCACATTATCCTAGCACGTGTTTGTTCTAGGAGCACATTATCCTAGCACGTGCTTGTTCTGGGAGCACATTATCCTAGCACGTGCTTGTTCTGGGAGCACATTATCCTAGCACGTGCTTGTTCTAGGAGCACATTATCCTAGCACGTGCTTGTTCTAGGAGCACATTATCCTAGCACGTGCTTGTTCTAGGAGCACAATATCCTAGCACGTGCTTGTTCTAGGAGCACATTATCCTAGCACGTGCTTGTTCTAGGAGCACATTATCCTAGCACGTGCTTGTTCTGGGAGCACATTATCCTAGCACGTGCTTGTTCTAGGAGCACATTATCCTAGCACGTGCTTGTTCTAGGAGCACATTATCCTAGCACGTGCTTGTTCTGGGAGCACATTATCCTAGCACGTGCTTGTTCTAGGAGCACATTATCCTAGCACGTGCTTGTTCTAGGAGCACATTATCCTAGCACGTGCTTGTTCTAGGAGCATTATCCTAGCACGTGCTTGTTCTAGGAGCACATTATCCTAGCACGTGCTTAGGAGCACATTATCCTAGCACGTGCTTGTTCTAGGAGTACAATATCCTAGCACGTGGGAGCACATTATCCTAGCACATAGGAGCACAATATCCTACAATATCCTAGCACGTGCTTGTTCTAGGAGCACATTATCCTAGCACGTGCTTGTTCTAGGAGCACAATATCCTAGCACGTGCTTGTTCTAGGAGCACAATATCCTAGCACGTGCTTGTTCTAGGAGCACATTATCCTAGCACGTGCTTGTTCTAGGAGCACATTATCCTAGCACGTGCTTATTCTAGGAGCACATTATCCTAGCACGTGCTTGTTCTAGGAATCCTAGCACGTGCTTGTTCTAGGAGCACATTATCCTAGCACGTGCTTGTTCTAGGAGTACAATATCCTAGCACGTGCTTGTTCTAGGAATCCTAGCACGTGCTTGTTCTAGGAGCACATTATCCTAGCACGTGCTTGTTCTAGGAGCACATTATCCTAGCACGTGCTTGTTCTAGGAGCACATTATCCTAGCACGTGCTTGTTCTAGGAGAACATTATCCTAGCACGTGCTTGTTCTAGGAGCACAATATCCTAGCACGTGCTTGTTCAAGGAGGACAGTAGCACTTTGACACTAAAACACCTTCATCCTCACATTAGCCATTACCTCCTCCAGACCCTTGGCTGATGGCCACAACCCTACATACATACAGCTTAATTATCCAGCCATCTAAGTGTTCAGACTGCTCAAGGGGGGTGGGGATTATATAAAAACAACAATTCCTGGAAGAAAATCTCAAACTCACTCAAAGACATGCTCAAGGTAAGGCTCCTTCTATTACATGGATCCCTCCCCCCTCCCCCCCCTCCCCCATCCGTAAAGAAGAGTCGGTATCTCCTAGCATGCAAGAAATCCTGGACGAGATGAACAAGTCACATACGTACGGAGGAATTTTCCCTGAGACGTGGAAGCTATTGAACATTACAATGGCACTTCCTGTTGGCACAGCTACTTAATTATTGAAAATCCTGTACGAGCCTTGCACTTATTGGACAGGCATTTCTGTATGTCCATGCACGTTATATATTTGCCTGCATGAGCAGGGAGTATTATTTATTTGCCTGCATGAGCAGGGAGAACGAGTGTGTTATATATTTGCCTGCATGAGCAGGGAGAATGATATTGTATTATTTATTTGCCTGTATGAGCAGGGAGAACGAGTGTGTTATATATTTGCCTGCATGAGCAGGGAGAACGATATCTACATTATGAATATGTGTATTGAGAATAGCTCTTGCTCACCATCATTGAATGACAATGCGCTCACGTCACAGCTATCAACACAATGTAACACTATCACCTGCAATCTTTCTCCCTTCCCTCATACCAGAGGTCTGTCTTCCTCATCAATCAAACTAGAGAAATCCCTCAGCCTCCAAGGAAATAGTTTCTCAGACACTCCCACCTCACCAGGATTTCATAGAGATGTCGCATATCATCAATGTGTGTGTGTGCGTGGTGTATGTGTGTGTGCATGGTGTGTGTGTGCGTGGTGTGTGTGTGCATGGTGTGTGCGTGGTGTATGTGTGTGTGCATGGTGTGTGTGTGCGTGGTGTGTGTGTGCATGGTGTGTGTGCGTGGTGTATGTGTGTGCGTGCGTGTGCATGGTGTGTGTGCATGGTGTGTGTGTGTGGTGTGTGTGCGTGGTGTATGTGTGTGTGTGTGTGTGCGTGGTGTGTGTGTGTGTGTTTGTGTGTGATGTTATTTTTAAAATCAAAAGTGCCTTCCGATAGCTCAACCCACTTCGCTTGGACATTCTGACTGAAGAGAATTGTAAGCTCCAAGAATCAATGGCATTTTTTACTTGAGTTGTCAATGAGATGAAGATATGAAGGAATCTAATAGATTGTCTACTGGAACTGCTCTACTTTGCAGTATTCTTCTGTCTCTGTCTGAAGCCACAGAAGACGGTGGCAATCACAGAACATCTGACACTGCTGGCTCATTGAGTAATACCATTCTGCGCGAGACTTCCTGGCTTCTGAAATTGGAATGGAGGGAACAGATTTTTCTCCAGGGACTTTCTGCAAATTAGGACTATAGAAGCTATCAAAACCAATTAGCAGCTCTTCTTGATTAGAGTGAGGTGCAATGTTATTAGGATATCATTACATTGGTCTGCTGAGCCAGCAAATCAGAATATAGCACTACTCGACACACATTGTCTTGCTGTACGATGAGGTCATGAGAGTTTGTGACGGGTCACGCTTCAATTACAGTCTCATGCTGCTTTTGGAAACGAACTCTTTGTGACCCCTCGCCGTCAACACGAAAAATGTGGAGTTGTTTTGTCTTTGCGATCAAGCAGGTGCAAATCATTTGTAGCAAGTTCCGCTCCATTTGTAGCCACACCCACTTCTGGTCTAGATGGCTCATGGTTTATGCCGAGCATGTGCAGATCAACCTGTTATGTAGTCAGTGCTTCTATTGTCAGGGCACGTTCTTACCACTGAGCCACAAACACTACATTGCAGCTAAGTGCAAGCACACATGCTCTAGGAATGTGCTCTAGGAACAGTAAATTCAGGTACAGATGCTCTAGGAACACACTAAGTGCAGGAACAAGTGCTCTAGGAACACTTCATGTGTCATGCAAACAACTCACTATCGTTAGGTGCATGGCAAAGGAATGACAAAAACTTCTCCTCTAGTTGGCGAGTGAGGCGATCCTCACAGGGGGCTGAACACAGGGGAGCTGAACACAGGGGAGCTGAACACAGGGGAGCTGAACACAGGGGAGCTGAACACAGGGGAGCTGAACACAGGGGAGCTGAACACAGGGGAGCTGAACACAGGGGAGCTGAACACAGGGGAGCTGAACACAGGGGAGCTGAACACAGGGGAGCTGAACACAGGGGAGCTGAACACAGGGGAGCTGAACACAGGGGAGCTGAACACAGGGGAGCTGAACACAGGGGAGCTGAGCACAGGGGAGCTGAGCACAGGGGAGCTGAGCACAGGGGAGCTGAACACAGGGGAGCTGAACACAGGGGAGCTGAACACAGGAGAGCTGAACACAGGGGAGCTGAACAAAGGGGAGCTGAACAAGAGAGTTGGTTCTCCATATCCCGCAGGTAATGGAATGGTGGACCAATGACAGCTGCACTCCCTACGATGGCTCTCAAGATATAAATAGGAACAAGCCACTTGTCCTAAATAATATGAACAGGCCACCTGTCCTAAATATTAGTCATAATCAGACCATCTGTCCTAAATACAAATATGAACAGGTCACCTGTCCTAAATACAAATATGAACAGGTCACCTGTCCTAAATATGAATATGAACATGCCACCTGTCCTAAATACAAATATGAACAGGACACCTGTCCTAAATATGAATATGAACAGGCCACCTGTCCTAAATATGAATATGAACAGGTCATCTGTCCTAAATATGAATATGAACAGGCCACCTGTCCTAAATATGAATATGAACAGGCCACCTGTCCTAAATATGAATATGAACAGGTCATCTGTCCTAAATATGAATATGAACAGGCCACCTGTCCTAAATATGAATATGAACAGGTCACCTGTCCTAAATATGAATATGAATATGAACAGGTCACCTGTCCTAAATATGAATATGAACAGGTCATCTGTCCTAAATATGAATATGAACAGGCCACCTGTCCTAAATATGAATATGAACAGGTCACCTGTCCTAAATATGAATATGAACAGTTCACCTGTCCTAAATATGAATATGAACAGGTCACCTGTCCTAAATATGAATATGAACAGGCCACCTGTCCTAAATACGAATATGAACAGGCCACCTGTCCTAAATACGAATATGAACAGGTCACCTGTCCTAAATACAAATATGAATAGGTCACCTGTCCTAAATACGAATATGAACAGGTCACCTGTCCTAAATATGAATATGAACAGGTCACCTGTCCTAAATATGAATATGAACAGGTCACCTGTCCTAAATGAGTCCTCGTAATATTGACTATTTCTCACCCAAAACCAACCTTTGAACCCTTACATCAACAGTATACGACCTCAACTATTTTTGAAAGGGCAAAACTTTCACTGCACCTTGACCCTCCCTCCCATAAGGTCGTGCAATCCTACATTACATCACGAGGTGGCATATGATGTAATGTCATATGATGTAATGTAAGAGTCCTCAACCTCCTCGTTCATTCTCCATCCTCCCTCTGACTCCTCCCACTTTTGTGTTGCTAGCCGATGAGTCTGCGCTGGCAAACATTAGCAAAATGTCTTATTTCCTCAAACAAGTTGTGGTTTGCTAATCATTGTAGGTCCAATATACCGATGTTTATATACAGAGAGGTCATTGACAGAGAATGGTAGTGAACAAGCTCAGGACAATGGCGATAGCTAGCACACAACACAAACCAGACAACTGCAAACTGCAAACACTTCCTTTTTGACGAGAAACCATGGCAATTTTGTTTTGTTACTAGTATCTTTGTTATCTGAAAGATGAGTGTCCTGAAAATGGCTGTCCCGAAAGATGGGTGTCCTGAAGATGGCTGTCCTGAAAGATGGGTGTCTTATTGGCTGTGGGAGTGGCATAGGTGATGATGATCTCTTTCATGGAGACAAAGGGAACAGATTGTGGCTAAGACTACCCATCTCCCTGGACAGACATGGAACAATGGCAGCTCCTAACACAAAGTCTACAACGCTGAGTGGTGCTAGTGAATAACAGCCTACAGACCATACAGGGACAGGCCCTTCACCATCTCGAGTGTTGCATCTCGCGACCCAAACAGCCGACTCACTGGCTTTTCCCTTCACCATCTTGAGTGCAGCATCTCACGACCAAGAGTCAAAAATTGGTCTGATGAGTACATATTCCGGTGTGATGTTGCAAGCTCATTTAATTAAGTCCAAGCGATACGAATATAGAATATCTGCAGAGAAACTCAAGTACATTCTTCATTCACACACACTATTACTTTTAGTTGATAATAGCATCTGAGGACGAGGACCAATAGGATTGCTGCGTCGACATTCCATATCAGGCCCACGAAAACGGAGATACAGTAATCCAACATGCATTCCACTTCTATGCCCCTAGGCTACCACATGTGTAGTCACTTAGGAGGGGGGAGGGGCAC
The DNA here is from genome assembly GCA_028752905.1 of Cladorhizidae sp. MBARI D1340-BT2. Classification (NCBI taxonomy): domain Eukaryota; kingdom Metazoa; phylum Porifera; class Demospongiae; order Poecilosclerida; family Cladorhizidae; species Cladorhizidae sp. MBARI D1340-BT2. Next base: position 45,837,425 of record JAQNBH010000006.1, read on the forward strand.
TATCTCTATCAGGCACTAAGATCTCATGATCGTAACCACGCCCCTGCTCTCATCTAGGTGCCAGACGTGGTCATGTTCCTCTAGACCAATTAAGTTTATCCGTAACTAACCTATAGAAGACCCCCAACCAGCTAATGTGTGCACCCCCAACCCAGCTAATGTGTGCACCCCCAAACCAGCTAATGTGTGCACCCCCCAACCCAGCTAATGTGTGCACCCCCCAACCCAGCTAATGTGTGCACCCCCAAACCAGCTAATGTGTGCACCCCCCAACCCAGCTAATGTGTGCACCCCCAAACCAGCTAATGTGTGCACCCCCCCAACTAGCTAATGTGTGCACCCCCCAACCCAGCTAATGTGTGCACCCCCCCAACTAGCTAATGTGTGCACCCCCCAACCCAGCTAATGTGTGCACCCCCCCAACTAGCTAATGTGTGCACCCCCCAACCCAGCTAATGTGTGCACCCCCCAACCAGCTAATGTGTGCACCCCCAACCCAGCTAATTTGTGCACCCCCAACCCAGCTAATGTGTGCACCCCCAACCCAGCTAATGTGTGCACCCTCAACCCAGCTAATATGTGCACCCCCAACCCAGCTAATGTGTGCACCCTCAACCCAGCTAATATGTGCACCCCCAACCCAGCTAATGTGTGCACCCCCAACCCAGCTAATGTGTGCACCCCCAACCCAGCTAATGTGTGCACCCCCCAACCCAGCTAATTTGTGCACCCCCAACCCAGCTAATGTGTGCACCCCCCAACCCAGCTAATGTGTGCACCCCCAACCCAGCTAATGTGTGCACCCCCAACCAGCTAATTGTGCACCCCCAACCCAGCTAATGTGTGCACCCCCAACCCAGCTAATGTGTGCACCCCCAACCAGCTAATGTGTGCACCCCCAACCAGCTAATATGTGTACCCCCAACCCAGCTAATGTGTGCACCCCCAACCAGCTAATGTGTGCACCCCCAACCAGCTAATGTGTGCACCCCCAACCAGCTAATGTGTGCACCCCCAACCAGCTAATGTGTGCACCCCCCAACCAGCTAATGTGTGCACCCCCCAACCCAGCTAATGTGTGCACCCCCCAACCCAGCTAATGTGTGCACCCCCCAACCAGCTAATGTGTGCACCCCCAACCCAGCTAATGTGTGCACCCCCCCAACTAGCTAATGTGTGCCCCCCCAACCAGCTAATGTGTGCACCCCCCAACCAGCTAATGTGTGCACCCCCAACCTAGCTAATGTGTGCACCCCCAACCAGCTAATGTGTGCACCCCCAACCCAGCTAATGTGTGCACCCCCAACCCAGCTAATGTGTGCACCCCCCAACCCAGCTAATGTGTGCACCCCCAACCCAGCTAATGTGTGCACCCCCAACCCAGCTAATATGTGTACCCCCAACCCAGCTAATGTGTGCACCCCCCAACCCAGCTAATGTGTGCACCCCCAACCCAGCTAATGTGTGCACCCCCAACCCAGCTAATGTGTGCACCCCCCAACCCAGCTAATGTGTGTACCCCCAACCCAGCTAATGTGTGCACCCCCCAACCAGCTAATGTGTGCACCCCCAACCCAACTAATGTGTGCACCCCCAACCCAGCTAATGTGTGCACCCCCAACCCAGCTAATATGTGTACCCCCAAACCAGCTAATGTGTGCACCCCCAACCCAGCTAATGTGTGCACCCCCCAACCCAGCTAATGTGTGCACCCCCAACCCAGCTAATGTGTGCACCCCCAACCCAGCTAATGTGTGCACCCCCCAACCCAGCTAATGTGTGTACCCCCAACCCAGCTAATATGTGTACCCCCAACCCAGCTAATGTGTGCACCCCCCAACCCAGCTAATGTGTGCACCCCCAACCCAGCTAATGTGTGCACCCCCAACCCAGCTAATATGTGTACCCCCAAACCAGCTAATGTGTGCACCCCCAACCCCCCACCCCAGTCCTGTGGGCTATAGCAATTATACTAATGCCCCACGGCAATAACCTGATATACCGCTATCTTAAGACTGCACAATTGGCTGTTGAAACAGAATATTACCATACAACTGCCTAGCAATGGATGGGTCTATACAGGCTGTGTTTAATTACACCAACCACCTCTCCTCCCATCCCACCTCTCTCCCCTACTCTCCTCCCTCCCCATCTCCTCCCCTCACTCTTCCCACCTCTCTCCCCTACCCTTTTCTCCCTCTCCTCCCAACCCCTCCCCTCTTCAACTCATTCTGCAGTCTCCATTTGTTATTGAATTCTTGCAAGGAGAGTTTTTTGTTTTCACTCATTCGTTACACTCCCTCACACCTTGTTATAACATTATACAAGCCAGCACAGTGTGTGTGTGTGTGTGTGTGTGTGTGTGTGTGTGTGTGTGTTCAGTCTGATGTGTGTTGTGTGTCTATGAGTTCAGTGTGGTGTGTGCATGTGCCTAGGAGAAAACCTCAACACCAACACAGACACCCACTGCTAATATTGCATTAACTCAGCCCATCAATTACAAACTTGATAGAAATTGCATTAATCACTATAGGCATTATCACTGACACCCTGACCCCTGGGATTCCCTGGGACCCAAAACAATGGCATATTTACTAGCTCTACACCCTGCATCCTGTTATGCAAGCATGAGTAGCATATCACAAGAGCAGGGAGAGATGATGACATCAGCTATCCACCTTCAGTAATTAACCACTGTTATTAAGTATGTAAATCCTTGCAAAGATATTATAATAATTGACCAAGCGAAGCCTGTTGGTCGGGTCTTGCCCCTCCCATCATCTGTGGGTACGCAAGCAAACATAGTCACACTGGGCGCTGCAAGCGTGCAATTATCACGGAGTTCTATTTGGACTGGTGCTCTGGACGTTTCTAATGCACAATATCTTGCCCCCCACCCCCCCCCCCCCCCCCCCGAGCTAAACTCTCCTCTGAGTACTTTCGCCTAGGAAAGGAAGTAAGTGGAGGGAGGGGTGGGTCGTCAGTAGGAGGGGGGAGAACGGAGGGAGGCACATGGCACACCCACCCCTCACCCACCCAGCAGAACTTAAATTAATAATAATAAAAGTCACATGATGGCCACACCCTCTAACACTGCTCTCTGGAGCCGCACACCCGTCCCTCTCACACCCCCAAAAATTGACAAATTCACGTCAGTCAAATCTCTACTATTGCTCTCCTGTGCCATGAAACACATTTTGATGGGTCTTTGTGAACATTTTCTGGCCCTTGGAGTCGAGTGCCCTCCCACACACACACTCTTGTGCGTGCAAAAATAATTGGTAAAATTTGCACGTTGGCCAGACCTCAAACATTACTCTCAGATATCTTTCATTTTCGAGTGTCATTTTTTTCAAACATCTTCTGACTATGGAGAGGAACACCCCACACTAAGTCACTCCAACTCAGCACTTTGCACCTCGAACCGTCAGCCTACTCACTTTGGTTTTGCTTCCTCCTCCACTGGAGTAGGTGGAACTGGTTATTGAATTTTGAACTTGTTTGATGGTTGTCAGCTAGTCCTCCTTCACAATGGAGTCAAGAGAGAAGCTAGTCATCCTTCACAATGGAGTCAAGAGAGAAGCTAGCCATCCTTCACAATGGAGTCAAGGGAGAAGCTAGTCATCCTTCACAATGGAGTCAAGGTAGAAGCTAGCCTCCTTCACAATGGAGTCAAGGGAGAAGCTAGTCATCCTTCACAATGGAGTCAAGGGAGAAGCTAGCCTACTTCACAATGGAGTCAAGGGAGAAGCTAGCCATCCTTCACAATGGAGTCAAGGGAGAAGCTAGCCATCCTTCACAATGGAGTCAAGGGAGATGCTAGCCATCCTTCACAATGGAGTCAAGGGAGAAGCTAGTCATCCTTCACAATGGATTCAAGGGAGAAGCTAGCCATCCTTCACAATGGAGTCAAGGGAGATGCTAGCCATCCTTCACAATGGAGTCAAGGGAGAAGCTAGTCATCCTTCACAATGGAGTCAAGGGAGAAGCTAGCCATCCTTCACAATGGAGTCAAGGGAGAAGCTAGCCTCCTTCACAATGGAGTCAAGGGAGAAGCTAGCCTCCTTCACAATGGAGTCAAGAGAGAAGCTAGCCATCCTTCACAATGGAGTCAAGGGAGAAGCTAGTCATCCTTCACAATGGATTCAAGGGAGAAGCTAGCCATCCTTCACAATGGAGTCAAGGGAGATGCTAGCCATCCTTCACAATGGAGTCAAGGGAGAAGCTAGTCATCCTTCACAATGGAGTCAAGGGAGAAGCTAGCCATCCTTCACAATGGAGTCAAGGGAGAAGCTAGCCTCCTTCACAATGGAGTCAAGGGAGAAGCTAGCCTCCTTCACAATGGAGTTAAGGGAGAAGCTAGCCATCCTTCACAATGGAGTCAAGGGAGAAGCTAGTCATCCTTCACAATGGAGTCAAGGGAGAAGCTAGCCATCCTTCACAATGGAGTCAAGGGAGAAGCTAGCCTCCTTCACAATGGAGTCAAGGGAGAAGCTAGCCTCCTTCACAATGGAGTCAAGAGAGAAGCTAGCCATCCTTCACAATGGAGTCAAGGGAGATGCTAGGATCCTTCACAATGGAGTCAAGAGAGAAGCTAGCCATCCTTCACAATGGAGTCAAGGGAGGTGCTAGCCATCCTTCACAATGGAGTCAAGGGAGAAGCTAGCCATCCTTCACACAATGGAGTCAAGAGAGAAGCTAGCCATCCTTCACAATGGAGTCAAGAGAGAAGCTAGCCATCCTTCACAATGGAGTCAAGGGAGAAGCTAGCCATCCTTGCACAATGGAGTCAAGAGAGAAGCTAGCCATCCTTCACACAATGGAGTCAAGGGAGAACCTTCACAATGGAGTCAAGAGAGAAGCTAGCCATCCTTCACAATGGAGTCAAGGGAGAAGCTAGCCATCCTTCACAATGGAGTCAAGGGAGAAGCTAGCCATCCTTCACAATGGAGTCAAGGGAGAAGCTAGCCATCCTTCACAATGGAGTCAAGGGAGAGGCTAGCCATCCTTCACAATGGAGTCAAGAGAGAAGCTAGCCATCCTTCACAATGGAGTCAAGAGAGAAGCTAGCCATCCTTCATAATGGAGTCAAGAGAGAAGCTAGCCATCCTTCACAATGGAGTCAAGAGAGAAGCTAGCCATCCTTCACAATGGAGTCAAGGGAGAAGCTAGCCATCCAAGCAACCGCTAGTGCAGTTATGGGACGAGATTTCCCCAACACTGGACTTGTTTACCCCGAGAGGAGACTTCCCTCGTGCGACATGCGGACGGACGACCTCCACTTCAATGCCTACATGCCACAGGACATGCAGACGACCACGTTTATATCCTGAGGGGACTTCCCTCGTAGAACATGCTTGGAATATGATATCCTATGGGGACTTCCTTCGTGGAACATGCGGACGACCCCCACTTCAATGCCTACACAAGCCATGGACCATCAACAGTAAAATCCCCTTTGAGCCCTTGGCTTTTTGTGCCAACATGAAATTTTGTTTGGTCATTTTCTCCAGACTTCATTAAAAATATCAACAATTTATCTTTTAATCTCTGCTCTTTTAAACTCTCTCTGCTCTTTAATCTCTTCTCTTTTAAACTCTACTCTTTAATCTCTTCTCTTTAATCTCTGCTCTTTTATCTCTGCTCTTTTAAACTCTACTCTTTAATCTCTTCTCTTTAATCTCTGCTCTTTTATCTCTGCTCTTTTAAACTCTACTCTTTAATCTCTGCTCTTTAATCTCTTAATCTCTGCTCTTTTAAACTCTACTCTTTAATCTCTGCTCTTTAATCTCTGCTCTTTAATCTCTGCTCTTTAATCTCTGCTCTTTAATCTCTTTTAAACTCTACTCTTTAATCTCTGCTCTTTAATCTCTGCTCTTTTATCTCTGCTCTTTTAAACTCTACTCTTTAATCTCTTCTCTTTAATCTCTGCTCTTTTATCTCTGCTCTTTTAAACTCTACTCTTTAATCTCTGCTCTTTAATCTCTTAATCTCTGCTCTTTTAAACTCTACTCTTTAATCTCTGCTCTTTAATCTCTGCTCTTTAATCTCTGCTCTTTAATCTCTGCTCTTTAATCTCTGCTCTTTAATCTCTGCTCTTTTAATCTCTGCTCTTTTAAACTCTACTCTTTAATCTCTGCTCTTTAATCTCTGCTCTTTAATCTCTGCTCTTTAATCTCTGCTCTTTTAAACTCTACTCTTTAATCTCTGCTCTTTAATCTCTGCTCTTTAATCTCTACTCTTTAACCTCTGCAATCTCTGCTCTTTAATCTCTGCTCTTTTAAACTCTGCTCTTTAATCTCTGCCCTTTAATCTCTGCTCTTTAATCTCTGCTCTTTAATCTCTGCTCTTTAATCTCTGCTCTTTAATCTCCTGCTCTTTGGATTTTTGACCAACATTTCAATCGAAAGCTTCGGTCTTCATCAGGACCAATGGTAAACCAACAAAGCACATTCATAATTGCTGGCAGGCATTTCACACAAAATCCACTTGACCTTTGTCTTGTCAGAGCGCTGGAGCGAATATTATAAGCACAGTGTCGTATCAGACAGATAATGATGGTGATGCCATGTGCAAAAGTCTTGGGATAAAAAGTCTTGAGATAACTACAATGAGCTCATCAGTTGTGTCTAGAACTCTTGCAGCTGAGGGAAAGTGCATATTGGGGAGACCAAAGGAGGAGATTTGAAGACCTGGATCCAGGAGCATAACAATGCATGCAGGAAGGTGGGACTTGAAAAGTCTGGCGTCGCAGAGCATGTGTGGACCACCACCCAACCTCGTGGGATGGCCCCTCGGTGATTGATAGAGCCAGCAAATGGAGGGAACTGCTCGTAGGAGGCACTGCAACAGAAGAGACTAAGGGAAGATGAGCGTCAGCATGAGTCCAGACAATACTCCAGAGGAGTCTGACTCAGTTATTATGCAGCTCCTGAACTGCAAGATACGCTGTCTTATGTATAAAGGTAATTCATACACAGTGCCGGCAAGAAGTTAGTCGGGTTGAACTAATGAGGAATGTTGAACTGAAGTCAAGGCTTGTAGAAGGAGGAAAAAATTGATTTTAACATTGACTTCCATCAACTAGAACTGTTGCCAGTACATGCAAATGTAACGCTACATAATGTAATTATGCATGCAACCCCATGTAACATTGCATTAACTATGTATGCAACCCATGTAACATTGCATTAACTATGTATGCAACCCATGTAACATTGCATTAACTATGTATGCAACCCCATGTAACATGCATTAACTATGTATGAAACCCCATGTAACATTGCATTAACTATGTATGCAACCCCATGTAACATTGCATTAACTATGTATGCAACCCCATGTAACATTGTATCAACTTTATGTAACTACAGATATAACCCATTATTACCTTTATTAACTATGGATGTACCTCTATGCAACATTGGATTAACTCTTTGTTAATTTTACGTAACTATTATGTAATCAGGCATTACAAACACTGTAACTTTTGGTTTTTAAAAGAAAATTCTACATATTCTTAATGAAGTCGGGTGAAAATCAAGTTTAATCAGGTATTAACTTTATGTAAATGTATGTAAATCTATGTGAGAATGTATTAACTCTATGTAACTTGCATGAACACTGTAGTGTTGTTATGCAACTAGGGATGTAACTCAATGTATGTAATTATGCAACCATTATCTAACACTGCATGTAACTCATATAACATTTGTTAACTTTATGTAACTATGTATGTAAATGTATGTAACCTACGTAGACCATGTTATTAGCTATATGCAACATAACTCAAAACTTCCTTCCAAGTTAGTCATCCATAACACCTCACATTCACTTTAATTGCCTCAGAGTTTGGTTGAAACTTGATCTCATCGAGTAGACGATCATACACAGAAATGTGCAACGCACACAGACGACCTTTGAACTCACTGAAGGACTTCGTTAAATTTCATAAGGATCGCAAAATGTGTGTCAGGGTGGAAGGGGGGGGGGGGGGGGGCATGTTGTGTTCTATGAATGCAACATGTTTGTTTCAAAGAGTTTCTGTGTTCAGTATGATCTCTATAAGCAACATATTTCTCTGGCAAGCTTGTTGATGAGGTTCTTCACTTTCCAGCCACATACAAAATATCACATCTCAAGCAAGTAAGTTATCTGAAACTAACCCTCAGCTTTCCCAGCTTATCTGAAAATAACCCTTAGCTTTCCCAGCTTATCTGAAAATAACCCTCAGCTTATCTGAAAATAATCCTCAGCTTATCTGAAAATAACCTTCAGCTTTCCCAGCTTATCTGAAAATAACCCTCAGCCAGCTTATCTGAAAATAACCCTTAGCTTTCCCAGCTTATCTGAAAATAACCCTCAGCTTTCCCAGCTTATCTGAAAATAACCCTCAGCTTTCCCAGCTTATCTGAAAATAATCCTTAGCTTTCCCAGCTTATCTGAAAATTATCTTTAGCTTTCCCAGCTTATCTGAAAATAATCCTTAGCTTTCCCAGCTTATCTGAAAATAACCCTCAGCTTTCCCAGCTTATCTGAAAATAACCCTCAGCTTTCCCAGCTTATCTGAAAATAATCCTTAGCTTTCCCAGCTTATCTGAAAATCATCCTTAGCTTATCTGAAAATAATCCTTAGCTTATCTGAAACTAACCCTCAGCTTTCCCAGCTTATCTGAAACTAACCCTCAGCTTTCCCAGCTTATCTGAAAATAATCCTTAGCTTATCTGAAAATGCTTTCCAAGCTTATCTGAAAATAACCCTTAGCTTTCCCAGCAGCTTACTTGAAAATAACCCTTAGCTTTCCCAGCTTATCTGAAAATAATCCTTACAGCTTATCTGAAAATAACCCTTAGCTTTCCCAGCAGCTTACTTGAAAATAACCCTTAGCTTTCCCAGCTTATCTGAAAATAATCCTTACAGCTTATCTGAAAATAACCCTTAGCTTTCCCAGCAGCTTACTTGAAAATAACCCTTAGCTTTCCCAGCTTATCTGAAAATAATCCTTACAGCTTATCTGAAAATAACCCTTAGCTTTCCCAGCAGCTTACTTGAAAATAACCCTTAGCTTGCCCAGCTTATATCTGAAAATAACCCTTAGCTTTCCCAGCTTTTATCTGAAAGTGACTCTTTCTTGACTAGTACAGAGGGAAATAAAGCTTCCAAGCTTACCCGAAAGTAACCCTTGTTTTCACAGATGCATGAATATTTTTCAAGCTTATCTGAAGTAATATATGAGCCTCTATGAGAGGGGGAGGGGAATCAACTTAATTAACACACACACACACACACAAACGTGCATGCACACACACACAAACGTGCATACACACACACGCACATTATTCAACAACAGTCTCATTATATCATACCTTTGCAATTTCATTGCTGCTAGAACAACAACTAGCAAGACTACTAATGGCCCAGGAATGAAGCCACATGGGAGCAGGTGTGGTAGGACACAGAACACCCCACATGCAGAGCTGTAGACTCACACACAAGCTTCACTTACCCCCTCCGGCAGCCAGACATAGCCAGGCAGGCACAGAATCCCAAAAGAACAGGACTCCTCTAATTGAATTTGACAGGAATTATCTGGTGTTGATTTGGATATCAATACCATCTTGGGAATACATTGTGTCAAGTACCTCATGCAAACATTAGAACACTAGAATGGAGATCAAGGAGGGGGGGGAGGGCGTAGAAGCGGGGGAAACTGGGCACTGATGTTTGATCTGAATTAGAATGCAATATGAATCTCACACCAGCTCACACCTGGAGGCAAGAGATTCACAAGATCAGCATTACATGATCAAAGCAATGTTTGGTAAATACCAACTCTGTGGGTGGTACCCTCAAAGCTAACTTGCGCAGAGGTGAACCAGAAGTTGTGCCCTAATTGGCCCGAAGTGCCAAAACATGACAAAGCTACCTCAGGGTGAATTGCATATTAGCACTGAATTTGGCTAGTGTCACAGTATACACGTATAACTGCTTCATTATCCCCAACACTTCTTTCTGCCCCATCGACAAAGCCATAACAATTCAGGACCAGTAGGCATTAGAAGAAACCATTAAAGTGCAGGCATGTGGTCATTAATTGTCATCTTAAAATCTATTTTTCCTTGGACTAGTTGTTTGGGTAGTCTGGGTGGGGGGTGGGGAGGTCAGTTATTGTGTGGAATGATAAAACAGTTCAGGAAATTGGAAATCATTTTGCCTTTGCACAAGTGGGGAATAGCAAATTAATTTCACAATTCACACATGCCTGGTTGGTTAAGGTAAAGTGGTGCTCTATAATGAGTGTACTCTTTGACCCTTATACAGATAGTTAGAAAGAACAGAGAAGTGTGTTGGCTGGCTGACAAGTGTATCACATATAAGGGCACCCCTTGCTAATGACTAATATAGTTACTACTACCACCTTCACCTGTTGGGCATGCATGGATATAGCCTCTTGGCAGAGCTGACTCAGGTTGAGTGTTCTGCCACTCATAATTATGTCCCAGCACAGCCTTTGAAGTGTAAATCACTAGGTGACCCACACAGGACCCTAACCAGCTGCATTCAGGCTTCCGCTGTTTATCTATCAAGTCATCAGTTAAAATGCCAGATAGAGCCTGCACTGTTGTATCAGCAACCACAAGCAGCCACAAGATAGACACCGTAAGAGTCCCACAGAGGTCACCCAGCAGGGCTTCTTTTATTAACAAGTGACTGTGATTGGGGTTACTCCGGCTCCCCTGGCAACCAGCTGCCACGCTGGGCAAGAGAATCCACTTGGGCCACCCATAGCTACCACAGGGGGAGAGACTGAAGAGAAACCATGGCAACACCCTGGGGTTGTGGAGCTTGGATTATGCAGAGAGAATGTCAGACAAAGTGGGTGGATTTTTGAAAAGGCATGGGAGTAAAGGAGGGAAAACTTTGAGTGATAATCATCAAACGGGTTTCTGTCAGCTCACCTGCTCCGGGACCTTGCACAGCTGTGAAAATAAGTCCAGGTGCCAAATTCCTTGAGCACCTGAGAGGTATTCCAGTCGAGGAATGCTCCAGCAAAACAACTAAGCACACAAACAAGAGGGCCACAATGAGTTGGCCTCGTGATCAGAACTCTGCTCAGCTGCAAGGGTGCTGGTAAGTCATTGGGTGGAGAAAAAGACTACAATTTCTCATCTATTGCGACTGAAGAGTTCCCATAGCAGGTCTCGTTGACGAGTGCCATGTTCAACGAGTGCCATGCTTAGATCTTTGCTGAGGGAGAGAGAGGAGAATGGGTCCGTCTTCAGGGTGGCTCTGACCTTTATGTGGCTTGAGAGTGGAAGAGAGGAGAGGAGAGAAGACATTCCCACACAGAGCAGCTCAGAGACAGCCCCAAATGGCAAACATAGTTGCTAGGGAGTGCATAGTGCACAATAATAATAATAATAATAATAATAATAATAATAAATAATAATAATAATAATAATAATAATAATAATAATAATAATAATAATAATAATAATAATAATAATAATAATAATAATAATAATAATAATAATAATAATAATAATAATAATAATAATAATAATAATAATAATAATAATAATAATAATAATAATAATAATAATAATAATAATAATAATAATAATAATAATAATAATAATAATAATAATAATAATAATAATAATAATAATAATAATAATAATAATAATAATAATAATAATAATAATAATAATAATAATAATAATAATAATAATAATAATAATAATAATAATAATAATAATAATAATAATAATAATAATAATAATAATAATAATAATAATAATAATAATAATAATAATAATAATAATAATAATAATAATAATAATAATAATAATAATAATAATAATAATAATAATAATAATAATAATAATAATAATAATAATAATAATAATAATAATAATAATAATAATAATAATAATAATAATAATAATTAATTAATAATGTGTTGACTCTCTGACTTCCTGTTGCTTTGTGCAATGTCTAGGACCACAAAACCACACACACACACACACTGATAATGTTTATGTTGCTGTAGTAATGCACAAAGCCAGTAAGCCTGGCTCATGCAAGACCACACACACACACACACAACATCACAAACACACATTGAACCTATGGTACAGGCATCAGGCATTGTCAAAATAAATGTTCCATTATTATGTCATAATAGCCCTCATCATTAATAAGAGCTAGTACACAGAGAGAGGTAATAATGGCCACAGCATCATTAATAAGAGCTAGTACACAGAGAGAGATAATAATGGCCACAGCATCATTAATAAGAGCTAGTACACAGAGAGAGATAATAATGGCCACAGCATCATTAATAAGAGCTAGTACACAGAGAGAGATAATAATGGCCACAGCATCATTAATAAGAGCTAGTACACAGAGAGAGGTAATAATGGCCACAGCATCATTAATAAGAGCTAGTACACAGAGAGAGATAATAATGGCCACAGCATCATTAATAAGAGGTAATAATGGCCACAGCATCATTAATAAGAGCTAGTACACAGAGAGAGGTAATAATGGCCACAGCATCATTAATAACAGCTAGTACACAGAGAGAGATAATAATGGCCACAGCATCATTAATAAGAGCTAATACACAGAGAGAGGTAATAATGGCCACAGCATCATTAATAAGAGCTAGTACACAGAGAGAGATAATAATGGCCACAGCATCATTAATAAGAGCTAGAGGTAATAATGGCCACAGCATCATTAATAACAGCTAGTACACAGAGAGAGATAATAATGGCCACAGCATCATTAATAACAGCTAGTACACAGAGAGAGGTAATAATGGCCACAGCATCATTAATAAGAGCTAGTACACAGAGAGAGGTAATAATGGCCACAGCATCATTAATAAGAGCTAGTACACAGAGAGAGATAATAATGGCCACAGCATTATTAATAAGAGCTAGTACACAGAGAGAGGTAATAATGGCCACAGCATCATTATAAGAGCTAGTACACAGAGAGAGGTAATAATGGCCACAGCATCATTAATAAGAGCTAGTACACAGAGAGAGATAATAATGGCCACAGCATCATTAATAAGAGCTAGTACACAGAGAGAGGTAATAATGGCCACAGCATCATTATAAGAGCTAGTACACAGAGAGAGGTAATAATGGCCACAGCATCATTAATAAGAGCTAGTACACAGAGAGAGATAATAATGGCCACAGCATCATTAATAAGAGCTAGTACACAGAGAGAGATAATAATGGCCACAGCATCATTAATAAGAGCTAGTACACAGAGAGAGGTAATAATGGCCACAGCATCATTAATAAGAGCTAGTACACAGAGAGAGGTAATAATGGCCCCAGCATCATTAATAAGAGCTAGTACACAGAGAGAGATAATAATGGCCACAGCATCATTAATAAGAGCTAGTACACAGAGAGAGATAATAATGGCCACAGCATCATTAATAAGAGCTAGTACACAGAGAGAGGTAATAATGGCCACGGCATCATTAATAAGAGCTAGTACACAGAGAGAGATAATAATGGCCACAGCATCATTAATAAGAGCTAGTACACAGAGAGAGGTAATAATGGCCATAGCATCATTAATAAGAGCTAGTACACAGAGAGAGGTAATAATAGCCACAGCATCATTAATAAGAGCTAGTACACAGAGAGAGGTAATAATGGCCATAGCATCATTAATAAGAGCTAGTACACAGAGAGAGGTAATAATGGCCACAGCATCATTAATAAGAGCTAGTACACAGAGACAGGTAATAATGGCCACAGCATTATTAATAAGAGCTAGTACACAGAGAGAGGTAATAATGGCCACAGCATCAGCTAGTACACAGAGAGAGGTAATAATGGCCACAGCATCATTAATAACAGCTAGTACACAGAGAGAGGTAATAATGGCCACAGCATCATTAATAAGAGCTAGTACACAGAGAGAGATAATAATGGCCACAGCATCATTAATAAGAGCTAGTACACAGAGAGAGGTAATAATGGCCACAGCATCATTAATAAGAGCTAGTACACAGAGAGAGGTAATAATGGCCACAGCATCATTAATAAGAGCTAGTACACAGAGAGAGGTAATAATGGCCACAGCATCATTAATAAGAGCTAGTACACAGAGAGAGGTAATAATGGCCACAGCATCATTAATAAGAGCTAGTACACAGAGAGAGGTAATAATGGCCCCAGCATCATTAATAAGAGCTAGTACACAGAGAGAGGTAATAATGGCCACAGCATCATTAATAAGAGCTAGTACACAGAGAGAGGTAATAATGGCCACAGCATCATTAATAAGAGCTAGTACACAGAGAGAGGTAATAATGGCCACAGCATCATTAATATGAGCTAGTACACAGAGAGAGGTAATAATGGCCACAGCATCATTAATAAGAGCTAGTACACAGAGAGAGGTAATAATGGCCACAGCATCATTAATAAGAGCTAGTACACAGAGAGAGGTAATAATGGCCACAGCATCATTAATAAGAGCTAGTACACAGAGAGAGGTAATAATGGCCACAGCATCATTAATAAGAGCTAGTACACAGAGAGAGGTAATAATGGCCACAGCATCATTAATAAGAGCTAGTACACAGAGAGAGGTAATAATGGCCATAGCATCATTAATAAGAGCTAGTACACAGAGAGAGGTAATAATGGCGCCAGCATCATTAATAAGAGCTAGTACACAGAGAGAGATAATAATGGCCACAGCATCATTAATAAGAGCTAGTACACAGAGAGAGGTAATAATGGCCACAGCATCATTAATAAGAGCTAGTACACAGAGAGAGATAATAATGGCCACAGCATCATTAATAACAGCTAGTACACAGAGAGAGAGAGTGAGTGTATAGAAGTACCACTCAGGTTTATTAATAACAGACAAACATCACAAACACACACACACACACCACAAGCTGACACTCTCACACTAGTCACACTCAGAGATTATCTCTCCCCCTCACATCAAACACATGACCACTGTTGATGGCAGGGTTCGGTGGACTTCTCTCCTGCCAAGGAATAAAAGTATGCAACTTGGCAACACTGGAATATTGAATGATAACCACTTCAGTATTTAGAGATGAAGGGACTTGTTTGGTCCAGACAGACCGGAGCTGTGAAAGGTTTGCCATGCATACGCCGTGGGAATTCTCTTTGTCAGAATAAAAGAAGTGCAAATCAAATCACAAAAATAAATTGGCCACCCAAAATTGGCCATGTCCAGACTTAATTAGTAATATATATATAGCACCGTGCACCATTAAAACTGGACTGTGTGGGAACCATATATTTGGGATGGGTGGGGAGGCGGAGCTATTTAGTGCCAGGAAGAATGCAGGATTGTCCAATGTCTGTCATCTGATATGGATGAAGCACATGCATATTACATCTTCTGTGGTTGAAGAGTACAAATAGGATCCATTACACATGCCATTGTGGCTAGCAACTATTGGCACTCACAATACTTGAGTCTTCTGGTTAGCCTTCAAATAAGGTTTGTGGGTATCGGAGAATATGTATTAACAGGGGCTAGGGCTAATTCTAGCTTTAGCCCTAGATCCCTAGATCAGGGCCCAGGGCTAACTCGGGCCCTAACTCGGAGGCCAGGGCTAACTCTAGCTCTAGCCCTAGCTCAGGGGCCAGGGCTAACTCTAACTCTTGCCCTAATGCTGATGACGCATAGTTCCTGACCTTACTATGAAGGATTGACCCAAGTCCTTATCTACCTACCTGTAAGGCCTGGGTCAACTAGTTACCTTAGACTAGTGCGAAGAGAACAGATGATGAAGAAAGTGTTTACCATCTTCCCAGTTACGATATGAAGAATCATTGTGAATCATCATCAAGGCAGTGAAGTGATCTTTGAATCATTGTGAATCATCATCAAGGCAGTGGAGTGATCTTTGAATCATTGTGAATCATCATCAAGTTAGTGGAGTGATCTTTGATCATTGTGAATCATCATCAAGGCAGTGAAGTGATCTTTGAATCATTGTGAATCATCATCAAGGCAGTGAAGTGATCTTTGAATCATTGCGAATCATCATCAAGGCAGTGAAGTGATCTTTGAATCATTGCGAATCATCATCAAGGCAGTGAAGTGATCTTTGAATCATTGTGAATCATCATCAAGGTAGTGAAGTGATCCTTGAATCATTGTGAATCATCATCAAGGCAGTGGAGAGATCTTTGAATCATTGTGAATCATCATCAAGGCAGTGAAGTGATCTTTGAATCATTGCGAATCATCATCAAGGCAGTGAAGTGATCTTTGAATCATTGTGAATCATCATCAAGTTAGTGGAGTGATCTCTGAATCATTGTGAATCATCATCAAGGCAGTGGAGAGATCTTTGAATCATTGCGAATCATCATCAAGTTAGTGAAGTGATCTTTGAATCATTGTGAATCATCATCAAGGCAGTGAAGTGATCTTTGAATCATTGTGAATCATCATCAAGGCAGTGAAGTGATCTTTGAATCATTGCGAATCATTATCAAGGCAGTAGAGATCTCTCTGAATAATTGTGAATCATCATCAAGGCAGTAGAGAGATCTCTGAATCATTGTGAATCATCATCAAGGCAGTAGAGAGATCTCTGAATCATTGTGAATCATTATCAAGGTAGTGGAGTGATCTTTGAAGATTGTGAATCATCATCAAGGCAGTGGAGAGATATTTGAATCATTGTGAATCATCATCAAGGCAGTGAAGTGATCTTTGAATCATTGTGAATCATCATCAAGGCAGTGGAGTGATCTTTGAATCATTGTGAATCATCATCAAGGCAGTGAAGTGATCTTTGAATCATTGTGAATCATCATCAAGGCAGTGAAGTGATCTTTGAATCATTGTGAATCATCAGCAAGGCAGTGGAGTGATCTTTGAATCATTGTGAATCATCATCAAGGCAGTGAAGTGATCTTTGAATCATTGTGAATCATCATCAAGGCGGTGGAGAGATCTTTGAATCATTGTGAATCATCATCAAGGCAGTGAAGTGATCTTTGAATCCATTGCGAATCATCATCAAGGCAGTGGAGAGATCTTTGAAGATTGTGAATCATCATCAAGGCGGTGGAGAGATCTTTGAATCATTGCGAATCATCATCAAGGCAGTGGAGTGATCTTTGAATCATTGTGAATCATCATCAAGGCAGTGGAGTGATCTTTGAATCATTGTGAATCATCATCAAGTTAGTGAAGTGATCTTTGAATCATTGTGAATCATCATCAAGGCAGTGAAGTGATCTTTGAATCATTGTGAATCATCATCAAGGCGGTGGAGAGATCTTTGAATCATTGTGAATCATCATCAAGGCGTCCCCCGACCAGCAGAAACAGAGGTCATCTGTTGCTGAAGATAGATTGTGAAAATGTAGACCTGATGCATTTCAGAGTAGAAAAGCAATGGGCAGGCTAGAGCAATCTGTCGAAGAGTTGAGAGAATACAATTTCAAGTTGATTATTGAGAAGGTTATTGTAATAGACATCTGCTATTTGAAATTCCTTGAAAGGTGGCCAATCAAGTCATTTGCTTGTCGACCACAGTCTGTGTTGGCTATATTTTTTCCGCAATCTGCAAATATTTGCTTGCAGAATGGCAATTGAGATTTCCGTTCTTCACAGAGACGAACACAAAGGGTGCAAAGGACAAGGAAGCTAAGAGGGAGAGAAGGAAGACTTGTTTGAAGAGCCAGCGGGGCGGAACAGAAACACAAATCAAGCAGAGGACCTAAGGATGTCAGCATTAAAATTCTAAAATCAGTTGTTGGTCACATTCAGAGATTTAACAGATCACTTGTTGGTAGTCATGAAGCTTGGCTAAAGCCTGCCCTCATCAGGAACATATCCAAGATTGGTGGTCAAGGGGGGGGGGGGGGGGGGGAAGGGATTGGTTAGGTCTACTTCATGATGTAGCACATCTGTCTAGCTCAGGCCAGCCCTCATGATGTAGCACATCTGTCTAGCTCAGGCCAGCCCTCATGAGTAAGCACATCTGTCTAGCTCAGGACAGCCCTCATGATGTAAGCACATCTGTCTAGCTCAGGCCAGCCCTCATGAGTAAGCACATCTGTCTAGCTCAGGACAGCCCTCATGATGTAAGCACATCTGTCTAGCTCAGGCCAGCCCTCATGATGTAAGCACATCTGTCTAGCTCAGGACAGCCCTCATGATGTAAGCACATCTGTAGGCCAACCCTCATGATGTAAGCACATCTGTCTAGCTCAGGTCAGCCCTCATGATGTAAGCACATCTGTCTAGCTCAGGCCAGCCCTCATGATGTAAGCACATCTGTCTAGCTCAGGCCAGCCCTCATGATGTAAGCACATCTGTCTAGCTCAGGTCAGCCCTCATGATGTAAGCACATCTGTCTAGCTCAGGACAGCCCTCATGATGTAAGCACATCTGTAGGCCAACCCTCATGATGTAAGCACATCTGTCTAGCTCAGGTCAGCCCTCATGATGTAAGCACATCTGTCTAGCTCAGGCCAGCCCTCATGATGTAAGCACATCTGTCTAGCTCAGGCCAGCCCTCATGATGTAAGCACATCTGTCTAGCTCAGGTCAGCCCTCATGATGTAAGCACATCTGTCTAGCTCAGGCCAGCCCTCATGATATAAGCACATCTGTAGGCCAGCCCCCATGATGTAAGCACATCTGTCTAGCTCAGGCCAGCCCTCATGATGTAAGCACATCTGTCTAGCTCAGGACAGCCCTCATGATGTAAGCACATCTGTCTAGCTCAGGACAGCCCTCATGATGTAAGCACATCTGTAGGCCAGCCCTCATGATGTAAGCACATCTGTCTAGCTCAGGTCAGCCCTCATGATGTAAGCACATCTGTCTAGCTCAGGCCAGCCCTCATGATGTAAGCACATCTGTCTAGCTCAGGCCAGCCCTCATGATGTAAGCACATCTGTCTAGCTCAGGTCAGCCCTCATGATGTAAGCACATCTGTCTAGCTCAGGCCAGCCCTCATGATATAAGCACATCTGTAGGCCAGCCCCCATGATGTAAGCACATCTGTCTAGCTCAGGCCAGCCCTCATGATGTAAGCACATCTGTCTAGCTCAGGACAGCCCTCATGATGTAAGCACATCTGTCTAGCTCAGGCCAGCCCTCATGATGTAAGCACATATGTCTAGCTCAGGACAGCCCTCATGATGTAAGCACATCTGTAGGCCAGCCCTCATGATGTAAGCACATCTGTCTAGCTCAGGTCAGCCCTCATGATGTAAGCACATCTGTCTAGCTCAGGCCAGCCCTCATGATATAAGCACATCTGTAGGCCAGCCCCCATGATGTAAGCACATCTGTCTAGCTCAGGCCAGCCCTCATGATGTAAGCACATCTGTCTAGCTCAGGCCAGCCCTCATGATGTAAGAACATCTGTCTAGCTCAGGCCAGCCCTCATGATGTAAGCACATCTGTCTAGCTCAGGCCAGCCCTCATGATGTAAGCACATCTGTCTAGCTCAGGCCAGCCCTCATGATGTAAGCACATCTGTCTAGCTCAGGCCAGCCCTCATGATGATGTAAACATGTTAGCTTCGTAGATTATCCACACTTCACTGAATAGACTTGATGTATAGCTATTAAGATAGGACTCTCTAAGTGCTCTCTCTTGATACCAAACATCCATATATTCTGCACACTTAACTGTAATGGACTGTAAGCACATCTGTCTAGCTCAGGCCAGCCCTCATGATGTAAGCACATCTGTCTAGCTCAGGACAGCCCCCATGATGTAAGCACATATGTAGGACAGCCCTCATGATGTAAGCACATCTGTCTAGCTCAGGCCAGCCCTCATGATGTAAGCACATCTGTCTAGCTCAGGCCAGCCCTCATGATGTAAGCACATCTGTCTAGCTCAGGCCAGCCCTCATGATGTAAGCACATCTGTCTAGCTCAGGCCAGCCCTCATGATGTAAGCACATCTGTCTAGCTCAGGTCAGCCCTCATGATGTAAGCACATCTGTCTAGCTCAGGACAGCCCTCATGATGTAAGCACATCTGTCTAGCTCAGGCCAGCCCTCATGATGTAAGCACATCTGTCTAGCTCAGGACAGCCCTCATGATGTAAGCACATCTGTCTAGCTCAGGCCAGCCCTCATGATGTAAGCACATCTGTCTAGCTCAGGCCAGCCCTCATGATGTAAGCACATCTGTCTAGCTCAGGCCAGCCCTCATGATGTAAGCACATCTGTCTAGCTCAGGCCAGCCCTCATGATGTAAGCACATCTGTCTAGCTCAGGCCAGCCCTCATGATGTAAGCACATCTGTCTAGCTCAGGACAGCCCTCATGATGTAAGCACATCTGTCTAGCTCAGGCCAGCCCTCATGATGTAAGCACATCTGTCTAGCTCAGGACAGCCCTCATGATGTAATCTGTCTAGCTCAGGCCAGCCCTCATGATGTAAGCACATCTGTCTAGCTCAGGTCAGCCCTCATGATGTAATCTGTCTAGCTCAGGCCAGCCTCATGATGTAAGCACATCTGTCTAGCTCAGGCCAGCCCTCATGATGTAAGCACATCTGTCTAGCTCAGGCCAGCTCTCATGATGTAAGCACATCTGTCTAGCTCAGGCCAGCCCTCATGATGTAAGCACATCTGTCTAGCTCAGGCCAGCCCTCATGATGTAAGCACATCTGTCTAGCTCAGGCCAGCCCTCATGACAATAATCGCAAAACAGATACTGTAGCTCAATAAGGTAAGAATCCAGATTTGACATACAGGAAATACATGTATCCAAGGGAAACTGTTGGTATTTTAGAGAGACTAACTTGGACAACTCTTAGTGCATTGCGAGCCAAACAATCGGCAAGTGTTAATTAAGGGATTATTGAAAAAAATGAGTGCTACATATTTTCATGAGCATGTCAATAGAGGTGGTCGCTCCCACATTTTCCAAAGGTCATCAACAGCAGTGCAAGCGGCAACTCAGCGTGTTTAGACCTTATGAGGAATATTTTGTTATGTATACATCGGAATTGGTAATGAGGTACCTGAAGGATGTGTACCAGTGACGATTTCTTTTAAGTTTGAAAAATCAGCAAAGTATTTTGCTAACTAAGAGCCTGCCTATCATAACAAAAGGTGTTCAGGAGCTAAATGCACATGGGGCTCATTCTTGTGAATCGTTGTCACAATATTGACGTCACAATCTCTGGCTGGTCACATTGAAAATGATAGTATCGAGAAAACAAACACCAAAGTCCGTGGTGACACTGTCTTGACTCCGCCATCTGTCTTGGCTCCTCCCATCTCTGCAGGATCTGTCTTGGCTCCTCCCATCTCTGCAGGATCTGTCTTGACTCCTCCCATCTCTGCAAGATCTGTCTTGACTCCTCCCATCTCTGCAAGATCTGTCTTGTCCTCTTCCCATTTTTACAGGATCTGAAGGATTGGCCCAATATGGCCTAAAACCACAACTGATTTTTGTTCTAGCCCACAATGCCATCAGAAGAATGCAACGCCACAGCAGATCTGCGTCGGCATAGAGGAGGAGTGACCATGCAATAGAAGAGAACCCACCAAAACATTAGACGTGCATTCTTTTCCCATCTTAAAAATGTATTTTTAATTACAGAGCACGAGTAAGATTCGGACATCAAGGGGAGGGTTTACAAAGTTCCAGAGGACCAATCACTCATCTGCACAACAACACGCGTTCTCACTCACTTCATCCAATTAGCATTGTTATTGTGTAGGTGTCCATACCAGTCAATTAAATGGTTGACCTGCTGGGCCTTTGAATCACATCAAGAACCTCGTCACGTTCACTAAAACGTCAGGATTTGGTGTTCCCCCAAGTCAGGAGGTCTTCCTGCAGTAGAGCAAGTATTTCCAAGTTATGGCATGCATGCATACACAAGATGATTCCTTTGCAATCGACTGTCAAAATGACTGAAGTTGGTAGAAGACCAATTCAGAGAATCAACCCGCACTATAACCATCCTCTTCGATCACTTCTCCCACACCCACTCACGCAACTTGCCTTTCGTTTTCTAACTCCATTATTCGGCATCAGAAATACAACAGACAGACAAGATGATAAAATTCACTTCATGAACATGTGACTCGTTCCCATGCTGAGCCTTTTGACCCTTTACCAATCACTATGTGAGACTGTAAGTCAATTCTTGTCAAGACTGGTCACCAAAGCCACACAGGAAGGAGGGGGAGGGGGCAGATCCCCACTCCCCAGCACAATCAACTGTGCTAAATGTCTTCCTTTCTATCTATCCATTTTAACCATTAACACGAATAGAAAACTTTAAGAGCACACCCAAGAGAAGTTTTGTGGCATGACATAAGGAAGAGTTCAGTGCTATGCAGGACTTCCTATGGCAGTCATCGTTCTCACAACTAATTAACCCCTTATCTTGCTGCCTTGGAACCTCCCTGCCACGCCTACCCAGATCGCAGGTGAGTCAGTCTCACACAGCGCAGAGTGAACATCTTCCATAAACACTTTCTTGTTCAATTCTACCCTTCAAAATCACTGCAAGAAAATGCATTGCTCATGTATCAATCCCACTGTCCCCGTTATATATGTATCTGTGAAGCTGGACAAATGAGTACACAAAGGAATGGGAAATGGGAACAAATTAAAAGGGTCGATGATTTGGTGAGTGAGTTCAGACCAGCGGGAAAGGCCAAGAGTAAGACAATAGCACGGTCTAATAGGCTTTAATAAAGAACAGGAAACCTGTGAATGGCAACAAGGTGAGATGTGAAGGCAACAACATCGTCTAGACAGAGTGAACAAAGGACAGAGCAGGAAGCCATGAGCAATGTCAACAATACCAAGGCAGGCGAGAGAAAGGTAGTCATTAGCGAGAGAGCAGTCAAGCTAAGCAGCGACATTTGAGACAAAAGTATTCACACTCAATGGAGCGTATTAATATAAGTAATGATCGTAAAACCTGGATGTTTAGCACCCCACCTCTAACCCTCAGCTTAAAAGAAAACCAGCTCTTAACTGTGAATAGGTGATTATTACTAAATCACACACACCACCAATTCTTCTAGGACTTATTTTGCCTTATTTTGCATAATTTTCTTAGACATGACTGACAAAGAAGCGAACTAGAGATGATGAGCTAAGAAGGGAGCTAGTCTCGGGAGCTGAAGTAGGAGCTAGAGATGATGAGCTAAGAAGGGAGCTAGTCTTGGGAGCTGGAGTAGGAGCTAGAGATGATGAGCTAAGAAGGGAGCTAGTCTCGGGAGCTGGAGTAGGAGCTAGAGGTGATGAGCTAAGAAGGGAGCTAATCTCGGGAGCTGAAGTAGGAGCTAGAGATGATGAGCTAAGAAGGGAGCTAGTCTCGGGAGCTGAAGTAGGAGCTAGAGGTAATGAGCTAAGAAGGGAGCTAGTCTTGGGAGCTGAAGTAGGAGCTAGAGGTGATGAGCTAAGAAGGGAGCTAGTCTTGGGAGCTGAAGTAGGAGCTAGAGATGATGAGCTAAGAAGGGAGCTAGTCTCGGGAGCTGGAGTAGGAGCTAGAGATGATGAGCTAAGAAGGGAGCTAGTCTCGGGAGCTGAAGTAGGAGCTAGAGGTGATGAGCTAAGAAGGGAGCTAATCTCGGGAGCTGAAGTAGGAGCTAGAGGTGCTGAGCTAAGAAGGGAGCTAGTCTCTTGGGAGCTGAAGTACGAGCTAGAGATGATGAACTAAGAAGGGAGCTAGTCTTGGGAGCTGAAGTAGGAGCTAGAGGTGATGAGCTAAGAAGGGAGCTAGTCTCGGGAGCTGAAGTACGAGCTAGAGATGATGAGCTAAGAAGGGAGCTAGTCTTGGGAGCTGGAGTAGGAGCTAGAGATGATGAGCTAAGAAGGGAGCTAGTCTTGGGAGCTGAAGTAGGAGCTAGAGGTGATGAGCTAAGAAGGGAGTTAGTCTCGGGAGCTGAAGTACGAGCTAGAGATGATGAGCTAAGAAGGGAGCTAGTCTTGAGAGCTGGAGTAGGAGCTAGAGATGATGACTAAGAAGGGAGCTAGTCTTGGGAGCTGGAGTAGGAGCTAGAGATGATGAGCTAAGAAGGGAGCTAGTCTTGGGAGCTGGAGTAGGAGCTAGAGATGATGAGCTAAGAAGCGAGCTAGTCTTGGGAGCTGAAGTACGAGCTAGAGATGATGAGCTAAGAAGGGAGCTAGTCTTGGGAGCTGAAGTAGGAGCTAGAGGTGGCATCTCAAGTATTTTTTGAGGCCACCATATCTGCAAATCTATTTGGACACCTTTCATTGGCGAAAGGCTCCTTGTGAAAGGATGAAGACAATTCTCTGGACAGGCATGCTGTAGGCATCCTGTACATTTTGCATCTTTATTTTTCAACGACAGCACTTATTGTGCACTAAACATTGAGAGGCTTATCATCAGTGTAAGGCCCCTGTACAGTTGCATTTATATGATGATAATTATATGATGATAATAATAATGATGATAATGATAATAATAATAATAATAATAATAATAATAATAATAATAATAATAATAATAATAATAATAATAATAATAATAATAATAATAATAATAATAACAACAATAACAACAACAACAATAATACCAACAAAAAATAACAACAACAAAAATAACAACAACAATAATAATAAAACAACAACTACAACTAAAATAAATAAATAATAATAATAACAAATAATCAAATGACTGAGACAAAGTGGTCTCGTGAGGAGAGAGAAGGGAAGCTGAGCAGCTATGTATAAGTCAAAAATAACGAACATGCCAGGAGAGAACATAACTAATCTATATATCTATCTATCTATCTGATCTATATATATATACATATATATATGTATATATATATACACACACACACACACATACCCTGAAGAATCATGTCTAAAAATAATTATAAATGTTTTTCTGGTTGAAAATTTAGCACCAATTTGCTTAAACTACCACTCAAAGAATGTTGACAATAATGGTTCATCTCCACCTGTTAGGGTGTTAGTAGGAGGCAGGGCATTGATGAAGATGGTGGTAGTTAAAGACGGGCACTATCACTAGACAGCTATTATACTATTCATCCGCGGGACAATATTCTGCACTCGACTCATGAAATAATATTTACATGGGAAACTTCAGCACGTGTGGGAGGTGCTTCAGCACATGTGGGAGGTGCTTCAGTATGTGTGGGAGGTGCTTCAGCACGTGTGGGAGGTGCTTCAGCACATGTGGGAGGTGCTTCAGTATGTGTGGGAGGTGTTTCAGCATGTGGGAGGTGCTTCAGCACATGTGGGACGTGCTTCAGCATGTGTGGGAGTGCTTCAGCACATGTGGGAGGTGCTTCAGCACATGTGGGAGGTGCTTCAGCACATGTGGGAGGTGCTTCAGTATGTGTGGGAGGTGTTTCAGCATGTGGGAGGTGCTTCAGCACATGTGGGAGGTGCTTCAGCATGTGTGGGAGGTGCTTCGGTATGTGTGGGAGGTGTTTCAGCATGTGGAAGGTGCTTCAGCATGTGGGAGGTGCTTCAGCATGTGGGACGTGCTTCAGTATGTGTGGGAGGTGCTTCAGCACATGTGGGAGGTGCTTCAGCATGTGTGGGAGGTGCTTCGGTATGTGTGGGAGGTGTTTCAGCATGTGGGAGGTGCTTTGGTATGTGTGGGAGGTGCTTCAGCACGTGTGGGAGGTGCTTCAGCACGTGTGGGAGGTGCTTCAGCACGTGTGGGAGGTGCTTCAGCACGTGTGGGAGGTGCTTCAGCACGTGTGGGAGGTGCTTCAGCACGTGTGGAAGGTGCTTCAGCATGTGTGGGAGGTGCTTCAGTATGTGTGGGAGGTGCTTCAGCACGTGTGGGAGGTGCTTCAGCACGTGTGGGAGGTGCTTCAGCACGTGTGGGAGGTGCTTTAAGACTTGGAGGTCATAATCATACACTATGACCTTAAAAATTCTGCCAGCACCAAAATTTTAATCATCTATATGCATCATTATCCCTGCCATGAGAACTCTCACCTCTCAGTGTCCATATGGACTGACACTCTGTTGTTTGATAGCGGACCAGTATGGGAGCCAAAGATGGAGGAAAAAGAAAGGAGAAAGTGAAATTCACCAGGTGGAAATCTAGCATCGTGGCTGCGAGTTCCAGCATCAAGAGAGGGTTGGGAGGGTATAGCAGGTGGAGACGAGGAAGTCCAGGAACTTTAACAGCTCAGCAGAAGAGAGGGGAGTGTAGTCCTGCAAAGTTAATTCAGCTGGTTAACGGTTCATGATGGCAGGATATTGCTGTGTGTACTCATTTTGTTTATTAACTTGTGTGGTATGATCTCACTTCTTGTTGGCTCCAAGGTACATCCACTCCTACCCACTCTCACCGTCTAACATCTACACATACGCACTACACACACAGAGAGAGAGAGACACATTGTTCTCTCGAGCTCAACTGGAGACAAGACATCCAGCGCCCTTCAAGTTCATACGCTATTTTCTCGCTAGCCACGCCCTCCTAGCGCGTCGCAAGCTCAGAAATTTGGACACAAACATGGAGGGAGTTGTGAAGTCAAGCTTTGAGTATTTCTTTCCTGGCAGCTGCTACGAAACACTGGTGGAGGAAGTAGACTTCAGCAACGGTTAATAAAGACGCATACATATAGCCAGTTATTGATCTATTGCATTTTACTATAGCACAATGCCTCAAGATATTTTGCAGCAGAGTTCTCAGCCTCATTTTGCTCTTTGGAGGTCTTATAGGTAAGCTATTAGGCAACGCTGTGTGACTTTAGAGCAAGTAGATAAAACATCCCTTTTGCGGATAGTAATGGTCGACGGACATGAACAAGGCTCCACCTTAATTAAGTCGCATTCATGACAAGTAGTGGGGTTAAAGGTTAGAATTATTGTCGTGTCTTGTTGACTCAGAGGTGCATTGGTATGGCAAATAACAAGGTACCTGCATGGTTAATTTGTTCCTAAATTCCAATTGAAGAAGATCAACTTCATTGGAAAACAGCTCACAAGTGCTGTCATGCATACCAACAACTTCCTTTTGTAATTAGATGAGATTAGCGCTACAGGAGGAGCCCTAAGCCCTTCCTCCATTGTTGGCTCAGAGGTGAAGTGAGATTACTTCTCAACGTGCTATTAATTCGATGCATTTCTTTTTCTTAGTCAAGGTTCCACAGATAGTGAAAGTGGTTCGAGCAGGTTCGGTAAAGGGTCTTGGCTTCATTTCTGTTACTCTGGAACTGCTGGCTGTGACCTTTACATGTGCCTACAACTATGCCAAGGGCTTCAAATTCAGGTATGGATGTAATTACAGGGACAAGCTGTTTCCATGACAAATCACAGGATTAGGGCACTCCCGATGTTTGGTTTGACCCACTTAGGGCAGACAGCGAAACTCCCAGAAAATCTCAGCTCATATCTCAGCTCAAACTCACATTGGTAGCTTCTTGGCTACCTTAACAAAATGGTTTCAGCTGCTGTTTGCTTCAAAAGCACTCCAGCATGCCTTGAATCCTTCGCTAAGGTAGACAAGAAACGTAAGCAAGTATGAAAGCTAATCCTTCAAGGTCCATCTATCTCTGTTTTTCTACTTACATAACTTACACACAATAGATTCATTCATAAAACTTCTAGTACAAGAGAGGAGTGTTCCAATGCATGCCCACCACTTATGTGTTTCTTGATGACAGAATAAAGTGTTTGGTCAAGATCAGCCAGTGGGTTTATTGATGATGCAATCAAGCATACACACATGCAGTATTATTCGATGGCGCAGTGTAACTAGCTCATGTGCTATGCGTTCAAATTAAAGAACTTTAGAAGTGATCTGTTGATTGAAGGAGACTGAGACTGTAAGCTGATTCTTACCAAAACACCTGCTGTTTGGTTACGAAGCCTGTAACTGAACTTATATGGGTACAGTCAATACTAGCAACAAGATGTGGTACATACGTGTATGTGCTGATACTTTGTAGTGGACAAGGTGATCTACATTGCCATTTGGTGCAGTTCATTTGTCAAGCAAATCCAAAGGGCAGTGAGTTAACCTGCTTTATAATAAAAGCGAGAATTTGAACCAAAAATCAGGACATTAATTTTAAATTCATGAGAAATACACTATTGAATGGAACCAATGCTCTATTGTACTGCATTATGGCAACATTAGCCGCTTGAGGTGTTAATTTGGAGTGCCCAGTTCAAAACAGTCACTGTTCAGTAGAGCACATAAAGTGCTTTGTTATTCTATCAGCTACATACTACAGCTGCATATTTATAGCAGCTGCTCAGGTCGATGTTTCGCTCAAAAAAGGAAGTCCACCACCCAACATTAGCTACTGGTTTTCTAAGGATCATGTGACCAAATCCAATAGTTCGCCATCTGTGTTAGCAGCTTTGTTGGACGAGTTAAGATCTAGGTCTAGAGCAGCACTAGGTCTAGAGCAGCACTAGGTCTAGAGCAGCAGGCTACCAGGGAGGCCACTAAAGCAAGGCAAGGGCAAGTAAGAGGGACATTCATGGACATGGCACCAAAATTGGGACAGTTGGCATGGATACGGTTACCAATGGCAACAAAAACATGTCATGTGCTGGAATGCAATATACAATGATAGAAGGCTAGAGCATCTAGTCGAAATATCGAGAGAGTAAAATTCTTGATTATTGAGGTCATTGTAATTTCGTTACGTCAACTGAGAGTTCGTTGAGAATATACAAGTTAGAAAGTGATTTAAAGACCCTCGAGTTCCAGGTGAGCCTTTTTTAGAACTCGGACTTGGCGGTATAGTCCAGAAATAAACTAACAAACAAACAGACCAAAATTAATAACAATATTAGAATAACCATGTTGACCACAACCAGTTACACACCCTTTGCCATTTAAAGCATGCACCTTGGCACATATGTGGTAAAAGGTCATCTAAAGACTGGTTCACAATAATAATACTGCTAGGCTGTCGCATCACTTCTAGCTGTTCACAATAATGTAGTCGCCGCTTGAGCAACTTGAACTTTCACCCAACCGGAAGTCCTCCCATTAATTAAGGGACGCCAGCGCTCATGTCATTCGCCCATCCCATACACTAGGTAGAGTTCTCACTACATCGATAAGCCTTTCGTCGTCCATTCAGCTTTGAAATCACCAGCTTTTACTAAAATAAAGCACACCAGAATGACAACAAAAACTCAAATAAAGCACACAGAATGATGCAATCAACAGGTTGCAACGCCGCTCGAATAGAACTCGATGCGATGCGATTTTGTGTTTACAATATTTTTTAAATGGCGCATCACACCGCTTGAGCATTTTACATATTGTGAAACAGCCTTTACTTGTTGTGGTCTACATGGGGATAGTCTTATTTCCTTCCTTTAATTTAACACATTGTTCTTGTGTGTATGTACAATATATATATATATATGAAGTTACATATAATATGACTGCATACCTTCTTCACTGATCACACCCATTTTCATTACAAATACACATTAGGAGTGAAATAGCACTCCCTGGCTTGACCTTTATTTCAAAATGGTGACTGCTAAAATCACCTGAAAAAAATGGTTTCCTATTTCCTTGATTAGAGCTGCTAGTTGTGCAAACTATTTGAGGGGTGCTCTTGTATTTTAGCTTGCCAGCCGGCAGTACCAGCATGCATGTATTAGATCACTAGATCTTGGTCAGGTGACAATATCTTTGCTTGGGTGGCTATTTGTTGTCTATTATTCCTTCCGGGTCAGCTATGAAAGCAGCCTCTCGATGCTTCACTGTGCAGTTTGGCTGTCTCACTGCTGATGCTGTACTGGCTGCTACCAGCCCAGACTTGCAGTGGTGATAGCAGGTGCTGTACTGGCTACTACCAGCCAAGACTTTCAGTGGTGATAGCAGGTGCTGTACTGACTGCTGCCAGCCAAGACTTTCAGTGGTGATAGCAGGTGCTGTACTGGCTACTACCAGCCAAGACTTTCAGTGGTGATAGCAGGTGCTGTACTGACTGCTGCCAGCCAAGACTTTCAGTGGTGATGGCAGGTGCTGTACTGACTGCTACCAGCCAAGACTTTCAGTGGTGATAGCAGGTGCTGTACTGACTGCTGCCAGCCAAGACTTTCAGTGGTAATAGCAGGTGCTGTACTGGCTACTACCAGCCAAGACTTTCAGTGGTGATAGCAGGTGCTGTACTGACTGCTGCCAACCAAGACTTTCAGTGGTGATGGCAGGTGCTGCACTGACTGCTACCAGCCAAGACTTTCAGTGGTGATAGCAGGTGCTGTACTGACTGCTGCCAACCCAGACTTGCAGTGGTTATAGCAGGTGCTGTACTGGCTGCAGACTTGCAGTGGTGATAGCAGGTGCTGTACTGGTGCAGCGGTGATAGCAGGTACTGTACTGGCTGCTACCAGCCAAGACTTGTAGTGGTGACAGCAGATGCTATACTGGCTGCTACCAGTCAAGACTTGCAGTGGTGATAGCAGGTGCTGTACTGGCTGCTACCAGTCAAGACTTGCAGTGGATGTGATCTTCTGAGCCACTCTGCTCGCAGATTCACACTATATTTTTGTGATTGTACAATGGTGGGAATGGGTGTTCTAATCGAGGACACGTACTATTTCACTATTTCTTCTAAAAGTCGCTTCCTGTCATCCTAAACGATGGTCTCTTTTTAGCTCCAAAAACATTTCCAGTTTGAGGTATTTTCAGTGAAAATATTAAATGAGAATAGCTGATTTCTTTTTTGTATCAGCTTAAAATATATACTCTTAATGAACTCTCAGTTGACATAATAACATTACAATAACCTTCTCAATAATCAACTTCAAATTGTATTCTCTCGATGTTTCGACTAGATGCTCTAGCCTTCATCAGGAATATGCTCTAGCCTTCATCAGTTGAAATGTTGAGAGAATACAATTTGAAGTTAATTATTGAGAAGGCTGTAAAATATAGTATTTTGCCAACATTTCTACCTAGTGCTGGCGAGGGGAAAATCAACACAATAATGACTAGTAATTCATTAAAAAGGTCACATGGGATACATGTTATATATGACGTCTATTTGCTCTAGTGAAGAGACACGGCATTATTCAGATAGATTATGATGGGTGTGGTTTCACTTGTATAGTTCTTTAGTTGTGATCCAGTGATCAGCCCTACGTCTCAATAGAATTATCCTTAGGAGAGAGATGGATGTTACAGCACCGGTTGAAATGTTGGCGACCAAAAAAAAATGGAAGATCTACATGAGCACTTCCAAGTGTGCCTTGAATCCTTCCCCAAGTTAGTCATCTGACAGACCTTAGGAAAGAAACATTAAACATTTGTCTTCCCGAGCTTCTTCAACCCCATAACTTTTATGGCCATGGGTCCAATTTTGGTGCCAAGAATCTTCCGACGACTTTGTGTTTTTTTTTGTTTGTTTTTTAAGTCTTTAAAACACGAAAATTTGGCAATGGAGTTTCAAAGCAGAGCCTAGCTGAGTTTATTTGCAATATTGAGCTAGCTGGGCTGACGCAGCAACTACTCACGTTATCACTGCAAAGAATTGAACAGTCGGTTGGATTGCTGAGAGGCTTTACTTGTGACAATAGATACTACAGTAGCTCCGATGTGTGGTGTGTGTGTACTTCAGATAGTCAAGAATAACATGGCATGATTGGTCAGTTCTCGCTATCCGTACAAAGCTCCAGGAGGAGGCTGCTCGACTACAATATTTATAAAGAGGGAACGAAACATGGAAACGAGACAAAATGTTAGGAAACAATGATGTACAGGTGACCCTTTACCTTTTTAAATAAGGACAACCAATTATGTAGATGACCCTTTACCTTTTTAAATAAGGACAACTGATATTATGCTGCCTTTTAAAAATCTGTTAAAAATCTGTATTGTATTTGGTATTCCTTATTAGGATCTTCTAAACGCACATTGTCTACATGTTTCTTTCTTGACACGTTTTTTTTTTTAATGAAACTTTTTTGTTGTTGTTCTGAAGGGCTGATAAACCCATGTTGAGTGTGTGGGTGTGCTGATAGGTGTGAGTGTGTAGGTGTGCTGATAAGTGTGAGTGTGTGGGTGTGCTGATAGGTGTGAGTGTGTAGGTGTGCTGATAAGTGTGAGTGTGTGGGTGTGCTGATAGGTGTGAGTGTGTGTGGGTGTGCTGATAGGTGTGGGCGTGCTGATAGGTGTGAGTGTGCTGAGTGATGTGCTGATAGGTGTGAGTGTGTGGGTGTGCTGATAGGTGTGAGTGTGTGGGTGTGCTGATATGTGTGGGTGTGTGGGCGTGCTGATAGGTGTGAGTGTGCTGATAGGTGTGGGTGTGCTGATAGGTGTGAGTGTTGAGTGAGTGTGTGCTGATAGGTGTGAGTGTGTGGGTGTGCTGACAGGTGCGAGTGTTGAATGTGTGGGTGTGCTGAGTGAATATGTGAATGTGCTGATAGGTGTGAGTGTTGGGGTGGGTGGGGTCCATCCTGTGAATAATTGGTCTCTCGGGTCAATATTGTAGTGACAAGCCAGCAGAATGTGCACCTCCCTAGTGAGGTATCCAGTGAGGCGACTGGTTGATAATTATATGCAATGACATTTCCATGGACCCACCCACGCACGTCTCTTTGTTGCTAATTGTGTGCAAGGATTCCTACATTTTCCACCTGTGCTTATGAATCCACCCCAAGTGTTATTGTTTGCTGATTTTGTGCAAGGATTCTCTACTTTCACCAGGCTTTCCCGTATCCTTGTTGCTAAGCACATGCATTGGTTTTCTATAGTAGCCATCTGGACCCATGCCACCCACCCCTGACAAATGTTGAGAGACTGTGAGGGTGCCTATAGCTCAATACCTTACTTGCTGTTATACTGAAAGCTCTTGTCCTCAATGCTTAGGGCACTGATAGTACTAGTTTCACTGTTGTTACAAACCGTTGAAGCACTATCGTTGAATAAAGAAAAATGTTCGTAGTTACTACACGCATGTGTAGTAGCATCACTTTACTTGTGCGTGACAAATTTGCTCAACGGTTAGTTCCACGTGCAACTTGTCGCATTGAGAGGAGCTAGGAGTTGTGAGAGTTTGTTGTGGCGATTGCAGAGACGATGCAACAGGCGTTGCCAGGAGTAATGCCGTGTTGTAATGCGGAAAAGCTACACCAGGGAGAAGAAACTGACGAGATGATGACAAAAACATGTACGTCAGAATGGTGATGAGGTGGGGCAAGAAGGAAGTTAGCGAGGGGAAGAGAACTGGCATGGAAGGCGCTTTTTTTTCTTTTTTTTATTAAAAAAAAAAATTTTTTTAGAATCCCGGAACATCCTTAAATGGTGAAGAAGCTTTGTGAGGAGTACAGAGAACGGCGCAAATATAAGCCTGGAGGTGTAATTGTGGTTGCATACTTGTTGTTGTTAGAATTTTATGGATGAGTAGTCATCATTGCCTCATAGGTTTAAGCACCGGTGGTGCGAGACATAGGCCATCGTCTTGGAGGAGTTGGAGCCAGGTGTCGTGTTTGGTTTCTCCGGTGGTTGGTTCAGTGGTCTCTACTTTTTTTTTTGCGGATAGATGTGTGATGCACATGCGAGTGATTCAACTGTACACAAATAATATATATATCCGAACTGCGTGACTGCTATGATTGCAAAAAATCAAAGTTAGTCCCTGATTATCTGAATGACAATACCTTCATATTGTGGTTTTACTACGAACCCAAGTGACAGAGATTGAGATCAGTAAGGTGGCCACTGCAACAAAATTTTCTGATGAAGACTAGAGCATCTAGTCGAAACGTCGAGTGAATAAAATTTGAAGTTGATTATTGAGAAGGTGATTTTAATCTGTGCACTATTTTCTTTTAAATCGACTGGTTGAACATAGCATCTGAAATCCCATAAACATGCACCCAGAGAGTTGCTCTAGCAGTTAAAGTATATATATATTGAAGCCCCATTTATCCAGTAACTATGGTTACTAGAGTTGCCGACTTCACCTTACCTATCATGATGGCATATGAAAGTTTACCATTGCCAATGTGTGGGGATGTGCTACAACGGTGATTCTGGCCTCTCAGAAGGTGATCCATGCCTGTGAGGGACAAAGAATGATTCAGTCTGGGGAGGTGGCTGCTCTTAGCAGAGCTGTCATTTCTGTCCAGGCAGCTAGCTGAGCTAGCTTTGTCCAGGATGGTGACTGAGTGCTCATGAGGAGAATCATGGGAGCTTTGAAGGTGAATATAGATATATAGAGTTATAGATACATAGAGTTATAGATACATAGAATTATAGATATATAGATAGAGTTTGAAGTTGAATAAAGAGTTAGAAACTTTCTTTTCTGCAGCGTTTGAAGAGGTGGGAGTGACTGTAATCCTGCGTAATTGGGTTGTTGTTTTTGTTAGAGTGTATGTGGACTCCGGTGAGTTTTTAGAGGGTGCAGTTCCCACATTGTGGGTTTGCCTCTGTTGGTTCATAGATTACTAGCTCTCTTTATAGTTCATAGCATTACTAGCAGTTCATAGATTACTACACTCTTTATAGTTCATAGATTACTAGCTCTCTTTATAGTTCATAGATTACTTCTCTCTTTATAGTTCATAGATTACTTGTTCTCTTTATAGTTCATAGATTACTAGTTCTCTTTATAGTTCATAGATTACTAGTTCTCTTTTAGTTCATAGATTACTAGCTCTCTTTATAGTTCATAGATTACTACACTCTTTATGGTTCATAGATTACTAGCTCTCTTTATAGTTTATAGATTACTGCTCTCTTTATAGTTCATAGTTTACTAGTTCTCTTTTTAGTTCATAGATTACTAGTTCTTTTTAGATTACTAGCTCTCTTTTTAGGTCATAGATTACTACACTCTTTATAGTTCATAGAATACTAGCTCTCTTTATAGTCCCCAGATTACTTGCTCTCTTTATAGTTCACAGATTACTAGCTCTCTTTATAGTTCACAGATTACTAGCTCTCTTTATAGTTCACAGATTACTAGCTCTCTTTATAGTTCATAGATTAAGCTCTCTTTATAGTTCATAGATTACTAGTTCTCTTTATAGTTCATAGATTACTAGTTCTCTTTATAGTTCACAGATTACTAGCTCTCTTTTGTTGTGCACATATTCCCTCCAGGCCCTTCCTCCCTATCTATGACATCTCTTCTAGCTGCTTATTTTGGTTTGTATAGAGTCCCTTCCTGGCCCTCCCTCTTAGGTTTCTTCTGAGCCCTCACCTCCTCCTTCAGCATTTATGGCTCATGTTTCCTTTGACAACCTCCAGTGACGATTGATGATCCACACCCACTATACTTCACCACGTTATGGCGTCCGGGTAGATCTAGAAGCAGAGATGGGGGCTGGTCTAAAGATAGAGCCCTAGTAGAGGCCGTGGAGCAAACTGATATTTCTTTACTGGTTCTTCTACTTCTGCTGACCCATCTTTGCCAGACACTGGCTGTCTCTCAATGTACTTCTCACACTGGTCATTCTAGTAGTTCTACTGGCATTGACCGTTTTGGAGGTGTCTGGATGAGACAGCAGCCATCTGGAGGTGTCTGGGTGAGACAGCAGCCATCTGGAGGTGTCTGGGTGAGACAGCAGCCATCTGGAGGTGTCTGGGTGAGACAGCAGCCATCTGGAGGTGTCTGGGTGAGACAGCAGCCATCTGGAGGTGTCTGGGTGAGACAGCAGCCATCTGGAGGTGTCTGGGTGAGACAGCAGCCATCTGGAGGTGTCTGGGTGAGACAGCAGCCATCTGGAGGTGTCTGGGTGAGACAGCAGCCATCTGGAGGTGTCTGGGTGAGACAGCAGCCATCTGGAGGTGTCTGGGTGGGACAGCAGCCATCTGGAGGTGTCTGGGTGAGACAGCAGTCATCTGGAGGTGTCTGGGTGAGACAGCAGTCATCTGGAGGTGTCTGGGTGAGACAGCAGCCATCTGGAGGTGTCTGGGTGAGACAGCAGCCATCTGGAGGTGTCTGGGTGGGACAGCAGCCATCTGGAGGTGTCTGGGTGAGACAGCAGCCATCTGGAGGTGTCTGGGGGAGACAGCAGCCATCTGGAGGTGTCTGGGTGAGACAGCAGCCATCTGGAGGTGTCTGGGTGAGACAGCAGCCATCTGGAGGTGTCTGGGGGAGACAGCAGCCATCTGGAGGTGTCTGGGTGAGACAGCAGCCATCTGGAGGTGTCTGGGTGAGACAGCAGCCGTCTGGAGGTGTCTGGGTGAGACAGCAGCCATCTGGAGGTGTCTGGGTGAGACAGCAGCCATCTGGAGGTGTCTGGGGGAGACACAGCCATCTGGAGGTGTCTGGGTGAGACAGCAGCCATCTGGAGGTGTCTGGGGGAGACAGCAGCCATCTGGAGGTGTCTGGGTGAGACAGCAGCCGTCTGGAGGTGTCTGGGGGAGACAGCAGCCATCTGGAGGTGTCTGGGTGAGACAGCAGCCATCTGGAGGTGTCTGGGTGAGACAGCAGCCATCTGGAGGTGTCTGGGGGAGACAGCAGCCATCTGGAGGTGTCTGGGTGAGACAGCAGCCATCTGGAGGTGTCTGGGTGAGACAGCAGCCGTCTGGAGGTGTCTGGGTGAGACAGCAGCCATCTGGAGGTGTCTGGGTGAGACAGCAGCCATCTGGAGGTGTCTGGGGGAGACAGCAGTCATCTGGAGGTGTCTGGGGGAGACAGCAGCCATCTGGAGGTGTCTGGGGGAGACAGCAGTCATCTGGAGGTGTCTGGGGGAGACAGCAGCCATCTGGAGGTGTCTGGGTGAGACAGCAGCCATCTGGAGGTGTCTGGGGGAGACAGCAGCCATCTGGAGGTGTCTGGGTGAGACAGCAGCCATCTGGAGGTGTCTGGGGGAGACAGCAGCCATCTGGAGGTGTCTGGGTGAGACAGCAGCCATCTGGAGGTGTCTGGGGGAGACAGCAGCCATCTGGAGGTGTCTGGGGGAGACAGCAGCCATCTGGAGGTGTCTGGGGGAGACAGCAGCCATCTGGAGGTGTCTGGATGAGACAGCAGCCATCTGGAGGTGTCTGGGTGAGACAGCAGCCATCTGGAGGTGTCTGGGTGAGACAGCAGCCATCTGGAGGTGTCTGGGTGAGACAGCAGCCATCTGGAGGTGTCTGGGGGAGACAGCAGCCATCTGGAGGTGTCTGGGGGAGACAGCAGCCATCTGGAGGTGTCTGGATGAGACAGCAGCCATCTGGAGGTGTCTGGGGGAGACAGCAGCCATCTGGAGGTGTCTGGGGGAGACAGCAGCCATCTGGAGGTGTCTGGGTGCCATCTGGAGGTGTCTGGGGGAGACAGCAGCCATCTGGAGGTGTCTGGGGGAGACAGCAGTCATCTGGAGGTGTCTGGGGGAGACAGCAGCCATCTGGAGGTGTCTGGGTGAGACACAGCCATCTGGAGGTGTCTGGGTGAGACAGCAGCCATCTGGAGGTGTCTGGGTGAGACAGCAGCCATCTGGAGGTGTCTGGGGGAGACAGCAGCCATCTGGAGGTGTCTGGGTGAGACAGCAGCCATCTGGAGGTGTCTGGGGGAGACAGCAGCCATCTGGAGGTGTCTGGGGGAGACAGCAGCCATCTGGAGGTGTCTGGGGGAGACAGCAGCCATCTGGAGGTGTCTGGATGAGACAGCAGCCATCTGGAGGTGTCTGGGTGAGACAGCAGCCATCTGGAGGTGTCTGGGTGAGACAGCAGCCATCTGGAGGTGTCTGGGTGAGACAGCAGCCATCTGGAGGTGTCTGGGGGAGACAGCAGCCATCTGGAGGTGTCTGGGGGAGACAGCAGCCATCTGGAGGTGTCTGGATGAGACAGCAGCCATCTGGAGGTGTCTGGGTGAGACAGCAGCCATCTGGAGGTGTCTGGGGGAGACAGCAGCCATCTGGAGGTGTCTGGGTGCCATCTGGAGGTGTCTGGGGGAGACAGCAGCCATCTGGAGGTGTCTGGGTGAGACACAGCCATCTGGAGGTGTCTGGGGGAGACAGCAGCCATCTGGAGGTGTCTGGGTGAGACAGCAGCCATCTGGAGGTGTCTGGGGGAGACAGCAGCCATCTGGAGGTGTCTGGGTGGGACAGCAGCCATCTGGAGGTGTCTGGGTGGGACAGCAGCCATCTGGAGGTGTCTGGGTGAGACAGCAGCCATCTGGAGGTGTCTGGGGGAGACAGCAGCCATCTGGAGGTGTCTGGGTGAGACAGCAGCCGTCTGGGGGAGACACAGCCAGTTCAAAGCCTGAATGTTATCCTCTTCAACTCGTCTCCCAGTTTTAGAAGTTTTTTATTTTATTACTTGTATAGAGACCGTCGCTATGATGCCACAGTTTGTGGAACTAGTTCACATACCTGTCCCTGGACGGGTGCGATGGTACAGGAGATGAAAGCTTCTGAGGGAAGTTGCTTTTGTATATGGGCGTCTCTGGGCAACGTCTAGAACTGTACTGGACTACCATGTCCCCCCCCCCCCCCCCGGAATCGTTAGATTCCAGCAGTTCTTCAGGTGCTTCCATCTGCATACATCAGTGCAGATCCCACATGGTCAGTACGGACATGATTGCCTATTCAATGTCCGTAAGATGTTAATTTAGTTGCTACAATGACCACATTTCAACAGCCTTCATTTCTGATGAAGGCTAGAGCATCTAGTCGAAACATCGAGAGAATCAATTTGAAGTTGATTATTGAGAAGGTTATTGTCATGTTATTATGTCTTTCATTGAGAGTTTAGATGTTACTAAGTTTCAATCTGAAGATGTTATTCAGCAGGACTGCACTTATTGATGAAGCCATTCATGAGCCCTTCAAGGGCAGACCGGGCTGCTTCAAACAGCATCTCAATGACAAACCCTTGGGAACCAAGGGCTACAAATGGTACATCAAAAGATTCTAAATCTATACAGGCACATAAACTGGTTGTTTATGACCCCGCTTCTAATTCCAACATGTAAGAAAACGTGCACTTAACCGAGAATAGGCACTTATGCTAAATAGCGCCCACTCACAGAAAATTAAATGTCAATATATATATACTATTTGTAGCCTTCATCAGAAAACTACCTTCTAAGTATATATATATATATGTATTATTATTATTATTATTATTTATTATTATTATTATTATTATTTTTTGAGAACTGAGGACCTAATCTTGAGAGCTAGTCGAGGAGCTAATCTAACTAAGAAAGACCAGATCTTTCAAGGCAGGTAGTGAAGGAGCAAGTCTCACAAGAACGAACTAGTGATGGCCATTCCGAGGCAGGTGGTGAAAGAGCAAGTCTCACAAGAACGAACTAGTGATGGCCATTCAAACGTTTGACTTTTTTCCTCGTAAACAGGCTCGCTACAAAACTATTTGGACATCCTACATGGCGAAAAGGCAATGATGGGAACCATCCTTGTGACAGGCTCGCTAGTGGCATGGAGGAGTTACCTGCGCTACAATGATGGGAACAATCCTTGTGACAGGCTCGCTAGTGGCATGGAGGAGTTACCTGCGCTACAATGATGGGAACAATCCTTGTGACAGGCTCGCTAGTGGCATGGAGGAGTTACCTGCGCTACAATGATGGGAACAATCCTTGTGACAGGCTCGCTAGTGGCATGGAGGAGTTACCTGCGCTACAATGATGGGCACAATCCTTGTGACAGGCTCGCTAGTGGCATGGAGGAGTTACCTGCGCTACAATGATGGGAACAATCCTTGTGACAGGCTCGCTAGTGGCATGGAGGAGTTACCTGCGCTACAATGATGGGAACAATCCTTGTGACAGGCTCGCTAGTGGCATGGAGGAGTTACCTGCGCTACAATGATGGGAACAATCCTTGTGACAGGCTCGCTAGTGGCATGGAGGAGTTACCTGCGCTACAATGATGGGAACAATCCTTGTGACAGGCTCGCTAGTGGCATGGAGGAGTTACCTGCGCTACAATGAT
Source organism: Cladorhizidae sp. MBARI D1340-BT2 (assembly GCA_028752905.1). Lineage (NCBI taxonomy): Eukaryota > Metazoa > Porifera > Demospongiae > Poecilosclerida > Cladorhizidae > Cladorhizidae sp. MBARI D1340-BT2. The sequence continues at coordinate 45,877,314 of JAQNBH010000006.1, forward strand.
GGGAACCATCCTTGTGACAGGCTCGCTAGTGGCATGGAGGAGTTACCTGCGCTACAATGATGGGAACAATCCTTGTGACAGGCTCGCTAGTGGCATGGAGGAGTTACTTGCGCTACAATGATGGGAACAATCCTTGTGACAGGCTCGCTAGTGGCATGGAGGAGTTACCTGCGCTACAATGATGGGAACAATCCTTGTGACAGGCTCGCTAGTGGCATGGAGGAGTTACCTGCGCTACAATGATGGGAACCATCCTTGTGACAGGCTCGCTAGTGGCATGGAGGAGTTACCTGCGCTACAATGATGGGAACAATCCTTGTGACAGGCTCGCTAGTGGCATGGAGGAGTTACTTGCGCTACAATGATGGGAACAATCCTTGTGACAGGCTCGCTAGTGGCATGGAGGAGTTACCTGCGCTACAATGATGGGAACAATCCTTGTGACAGGCTCGCTAGTGGCATCCTTCACAAGCCAGGAATACAATTATTGGCTATGTCAGAAAGTGTTTTGGAACTTCATAGGCCGTGGAGGAGTTACCTGCGCTACCAGAAGACTGTGAAAAGGCCTAGTCTCCTGCAAATAAGCAGGAAGAAGCTCATCAGGATATTACGAACAACCACAGACAATTGAAGCTAATAATAGCATGCTCACACTAGCAAAATTCTTGCCTAAATGTTTAGTTGAAATTCATCGCCTAATAGGCACTTAATGGGTACTTTTTTCCCCCAACGACATCGCTGTAGCACTTGCCAGCAAAATATCATACTAATTTAGCATGTGTCTATGTCATGAACACTTCGCCTATAAGGATACTGTGTGTAACGACAATTAAATGGGTGCTTAACAACCTTGTACACTAAACATGGAGAGGCTTAACAACCAGAGTTTAGAGTGGTTGCAAAAGTGCATGGTTGTGTAGTAAGGTTGTGTTCGATCTGATGTTTGGCATGGAGAAGAGCTCCCCACTGATAATTATTACACTTCTCCACACCTCTACCATCATCTCTGTAATCCACTGATAATTATTACACTTCTCCACACCTCTACCATCATCTCTGTAATCCACTGATAATTATTACACTTCTCCACACCTCTACCATCATCTCTGTAATCCACTGATAATTATTACACTTCTCCACGCGCCCTCTACCATCATCTCTGTAATCCACTGATAATTATTACACTTCTCCACACCCTCTACCATCATCTCTGTAATCTACTGATAATTATTACACTTCTCCACACCTCTACCATCATCTCTGTAATCCACTGATAATTATTACACTTCTCCACGCCCTCTACCGTCATCTCTGTAATCCACTGATAATTATTACACTTCTCCACACCTCTACCATCATCTCTGTAATCCACTGATAATTATTACACTTCTCCACGCCCTCTACCATCATCTCTGTAATCCACTGATAATTATTACACTTCTCCACACCCTCTACCATCATCTCTGTAATCCACTGATAATTATTACACTTCTCCACACCCTCTACCATCATCTCTGTAATCCACTGATAATTATTACACTTCTCCACACCTCTACCGTCATCTCTGTAATCTACTGATAATTATTACACTTCTCCACACCCTCTACCATCATCTCTGTAATCCACTGATAATTATTACACTTCTCCACACCTCTACCATCATCTCTGTAATCCACTGATAATTATTACACTTCTCCACACCTCTACCATCATCTCTGTAATCCACTGATAATTATTACACTTCTCCACACCTCTACCATCATCTCTGTAATCCACTGATAATTATTACACTTCTCCACACCTCTACCATCATCTCTGTAATCTACTGATAATTATTACACTTCTCCACACCTCTACCATCATCTCTGTAATCCACTGATAATTATTACACTTCTCCACACCTCTACCATCATCTCTGTAATCCACTGATAATTATTACACTTCTCCACACCCTCTACCATCATCTCTGTAATGATAATTATTACACTTCTCCACACCTCTACCATCATCTCTGTAATCCACTGATAATTTTTACACTTCTCCACACCCTCTACCATCATCTCTGTAATCCACTGATAATTATTACACTTCTCCACACCTCTACCATCATCTCTGTAATCCACTGATAATTATTACACTTCTCCACACCTCTACCATCATCTCTGTAATCCACTGATAATTATTACACTTCTCCACACCTCTACCATCATCTCTGTAATCCACTACACTTCTCCACACCTCTACCATCATTTCTGTAATCCACTGATAATTATTATACTTCTCCACACCTCTACCGTCATCTCTGTAATCCACTGATAATTATTACACTTCTCCACACCTCTGCATCATCTCTGTAATCCACTGATAATTATTACACTTCTCCACACCTCTACCATCATCTCTGTAATCCACTGATAATTATTACACTTCTCCACACCTCTACCATCATCTCTGTAATCCACTGATAATTATTACACTTCTCCACACCTCTACCATCATCTCTGTAATCCACTGATAATTATTACACTTCTCCACACCCTCTACCATCATCTCTGTAATCCACTGATAATTATTACACTTCTCCACACCTCTACCATCATCTCTGTAATCCACTGATAATTATTACACTTCTCCACACCTCTACCATCATCTCTGTAATCCACTGATAATTATTACACTTCTCCACACCTCTACCATCATCTCTGTAATCTACTGATAATTATTACACTTCTCCACACCTCTACCATCATCTCTGTAATCCACTGATAATTATTACACTTCTCCACACCTCTACCATCATCTCTGTAATCCGCTGATAATTATTACACTTCTCCACACCTCTACCATCATCTCTGTAATCCACTGATAATTATTACACTTCTCCACACCTCTACCATCATCTCTGTAATCCACTGATAATTATTACACTTCTCCACACCTCTACCATCATCTCTGTAATCTACTGATAATTATTACACTTCTCCACACCTCTACTATCATCTCTGTAATCGCGTGGGACATCACATCCTAACAGAGTGCTTTCCCTGAGGATTTTGTTACAAAGTATAACTGATTTAGGACGACTGATTCCAGCGGGCCCTTTCTTGCTTCTGTTTGGGTGTACGGGTACCATATACTTCTTACCCACTATGCATGCAGCTGAGCCTCCAGTCATTACCACATGCTCTGTGAAGTGACCACCGGAACTGGTAAACATGTTGATGTTGCATGTCTCACTTCCGTTCCAGATTATCAGCGTAACAGGAGCGGTGTTGATCACAACGACCAGATGGCCCAGTACTACAACTTAGGGAGATATAGTGCCAAGTAGTGGAAGAGGGTATTTTATTACGTAGTGGAGTCTGCCATTTTGAACAGCTACATCATGGAGGCACATGCTAAGCCAGTCGAGCATGCATAAAAAGGTTCAGCCCAGAGAGACTACCTGGCCTATCGACGTGAGCTTGCTAAGCAGCTCATGGATAATTTCTATTCCCGTAAGAGGTCCGGGCTTCCTCAAAGTGATGAGAATGCTCACCCATCTGAACTGTGACCTTGGCGACTATCCACGTCGATTGATAAACACAACATTATGTGGTAGGTGAGGACACCAGGAGAAGGAAGAAGCCTCCGGAAAGTGGCCAAATGCGTGAAACCTGCATGATGTGCAGCCAGGTCCCCCTCGGCTTTGACTAGCAACAGAATCTTGTGGAGTATCGTCGCTAGATGGACTTGGTTTCTGAAAGAGAAAGTGCAGAACATTTTCTTTTTCACTGTGTGTATTTGTGGAGTTGTGTGCATATGCTCGGCAGATGCACACATAAACAATGATTTGATGTTGTGAAGAGTGCTAGCGTCTTGTTAGGTGTCTGTGTCTATGTTATGTACATATATCTGTGTTGACAGGCAAATAGTTGGTGTCCAATGGTAATAGTTTTCAGTTGGCTCACACGATGAGTGATTCAGTGGTAGGGTTAGAACAGCACCCAATAGCAAAAACCTATTGAATTACAGTGTAAAAATTGGTGTGTTGTTAATTTAATGATGTTCGTTATCGTGGGTTTGGTTACCAAGCAACCCTGATTAATTGCAAAATGTTCGTCAAAGCTTATGCTTTCGAATACATCAAAGATTGCTGGGAGTTGTTGGGATATATATTTTAAAGAAGTAATGCCAAAATTAAAAGGGGAGGAAACCTGTTTAAATTCATCAGTGATTGAGCAAATATGCTACTAACTGTGCCGCCAGTAGACAGCACAACAGAGAGGGTGGAGTCAGGCACTGCCATGTCTCCACAAGATCATCAGCACTCATGTCTCCACAAGATCATCAGCACTCATGCCTCCACAAGATCATCAGCACTCATGTCTACACAAGATCATCAGCACTCGTGTCTCCACAAGATCATCAGCACTCATGTCTACACAAGATCATCAGCACTCATGCCTCCACAAGATCATCAGCACTCATGTCTCCACAAGATCATCAGCACTCGTGTCTCCACAAGATCATCAGCACTCATGTCTACACAAGATCATCAGCACTCATGTCTCCACAAGATCATCAGCACTCGTGTCTACACAAGATCATCAGCACTCATGTCTCCACAAGATCATCAGCACTCATGTCTCCACAAGATCATCAACACTCATGTCTACACAAGATCATCAGCACTCATGTCTCCACAAGATTATCATCTCCACAAGATCATCAGCACTCATGTCTCCACAAGATCATCAGCACTCATGTCTACACAAGATCATCAGCACTCATGTCTCCACAAGATCATCAACACTCATGTCTCCACAAGATCATCAGCACTCATGTATACACAAGATCATCAGCACTCATGTCTCCACAAGATCATTAGCACTCATGTCTCCACAAGATCATCAGCACTCATGTCTCCACAAGATCATCAGCACTCATGTCTCCACAAGATCATCAGCACTCATGTCTCCACAAGATCATCAGTACTCATGTCTCCACAAGATCATCAGCACTCATGTCTCCACAAGATCATCAACACTCATGTCTCCACAAGATCATCAGCACTCATGTATACACAAGATCATCAGCACTCATGTCTCCACAAGATCATCAGCACTCGTGTCTCCACAAGATCATCAGCACTCATGTCTCCACAAGATCATCAGCACTCATGTCTTCACAAGATCATCAGCACTCATGTCTCCACAAGATCATCAGCACTCATGTCTACACAAGATCATCAGCACTCATGTCTCCACAAGATCATCAGCACTCATGCCTCCACAAGATCATCAGCAGTCATGTCTCCACAAGATCATCAGCACTCATGTCTCCACAAGATCATCAGCACTCATGTCTCCACAAGATCATCAGCACTCATGTCTCCACAAGATCATCAGCACTCATGTCTCCACAAGATTATCGGCCACTGACATGCCTCCACAAGATCATCAGCACTCATGTCTCCACAAGATCATCAGCACTCATGTCTCAACAAGATCATCAGCACTCATGTCTACACAAGATCATCAGCACTCATGTCTCCACAAGATCATCAGTACTCATGTCTCCACAAGATCATCAGCACTCATGTCTCCACAAGATCATCAGCACTCATGTCTACACAAGACCATCAGCACTCATGTCTCCACAAGATCATCAGCACTCATGTCTCAACAAGATCATCAGCACTCATGTCTACACAAGATCATCAGCACTCATGTCTACACAAGATCATCAGCACTCATGTCTCCACAAGATCATCAGTACTCATGTCTCCACAAGATCATCAGCACTCATGTCTCCACAAGATCATCAGTACTCATGTCTCCACAAGATCATCAGCACTCATGTCTCCACAAGATCATCAGCACTCATGTCTCCACAAGATCATCAGCACTCATGTCTCCACAAGATCATCAGCACTCATGTCTCCACAAGATCATCAGCACTCATGTCTCCACAAGATCATCAGCACTCATGTCTCCACAAGATCATCAGCACTCATGTCTCCACAAGACCATCAGCACTCATGTCTCCACAAGATCATCAGCACTCATGTCTACACAAGATCATCAGCACTCATGTCTACACAAGATCATCAGCACTCATGTCTCCACAAGATCATCAGCACTCATGTCTACACAAGATCATCAGCACTCATGTCTCCACAAGATCATCAGCACTCATGTCTACACAAGATTATCAGCACTCATGTCTCCACAAGATCATCAGCACTCATGTCTCCACAAGCACTCGTGTCTCCACAAGATCATCAGCACTCATGTCTACACAAGATCATCAGCACTCATGTCTCCACAAGATCATCAGCACTCATGTCTCCACAAGATCATCAGCACTCATGTCTACACAAGATTATCGGCCACTGACATGCCTCCGTTTGACAGAGGGCAGCTGAAGGAGAGCCATTGGGCAAGTGGTCAACCTGACACATGCTAACACCAGACACTACCACAATTTATTATGTTCAGCAGATGATTTGGGCAATCACCTGCTGACAATATGGGCTGGGGCACCAGAATGCACCCTTCATCTTCATGGGTCCTGGGTATGACGCTGCTGCTAGATGGGTCCTGGGTATGACACTGCTGCTAGATAGGTCCTGGGTATGACGCTGCTGCTAGATGGGTCCTGGGTATGACGCTGCTGCTAGATGGGTCCTGGGTATGACACTGCTGCTAGATGGGTCCTGGGTATGACACTGCTGCTAGATGGGTCCTGGGTATGATGCTGCTGCTAGATGGGTCCTGGGTATGATGCTGCTGCTAGATGGATCCTGGGTATGACGCTGCTGCTAGATGGGTCCTGGGTATGACACTGCTGCTAGATGGGTCCTGGGTATGATCCTGCTGCTAGATGGGTCTGGGTATGACACTGCTGCTAGATGGGTCCTGGGTATGACGCTGCTGCCAGATGGGTCCTGGATATGACGCTGCTGCTAGATGGGTCCTGCATATGATGATGCTGGATGCCAGCATGCAAGGACCAGCTGCACCTTGTCATTATCTGCAGCGCATGGACACCGTCCCAGCCACTGCTGGGGTAAGAGTGTAGACTGACAGCACTTAAGTCTCTCTTCGCCTGGTTGTTGGTTATGTGCCACATTTCCACAGGGAGTTTGAGAGTGATCCCTGTTTCACTGAGCATGCCTCTTGCTCAGGAAGTGGTGGGAACTTTGTGAAGCCCTGAAGTTTGGAGCATTCCCTCGGTTACAGCTGACTAGACTATTGAGCAGGCGGTGTAGCGTGTTAGCTGTTCTTGGTAGCGGAAGAACGATGATATTCAATGATAGCTGTTGTTGTTAGTAAAGTTCAGTGACCAGTCATGCCTGATCGCTGGCAAAGGGATGTTCATCATTACCATCTTACTGAAGAGGGAGAGAGGTAGTCTTGTTACAATGTTTTCTACAGTACTGTGGCTACTCCTCCAGCTCTAGACAGGATGAAGTTTTCGTCTGAGCCATCAGTGTTGCTGGAAATTGTGAGGGCTTTGAAAGAGTGGACAAATACATCATGAGTCACCATGTATGCTCCAGGCTCTCTTGTCCGACTCTAAGCAATGAGTTTGTCTGGAGCCCTGACATTGTCAGCTGCAGTATGGCACTCTGCACCTGAAGACATCCATTCATCTCTGTATGCTGGGACTTGTTGCATGAGGCAGCTTGTAAGTGGCTTGTCAGGCCGCCTAGGATCAGCCACTCGTCTGTCTTCGGTGTGTTACCGAGTTTTGACTTTGTCAATGATATGGCATTTCTGTGCAAGGTATATGTATAAGTATGGTATTACTAATACTTTTAGGTTCAGCATAAATAGTTCTTCTTCTTCCAGTCTCCCACACTCCTCTCTTCCATGAGGAATCTTCCAAGTCCCTCACACTGCATGTGGAATCTTCCAGTCCCCCACTCTGCTCTCCTCCATGTGGAATCTTCCAGTCTCCCACACTGCTCTCCTCCATGAGGAATCTTCCAGTCTCCCACTCTGCTCTCCTCCATGTGGAATCTTCCAGTCTCCCACACTGCTCTCCTCCATGTGGAATCTTCCACTCCCTCACTGCCCTCCTCCATATGGAATCTTCCAGTCCCTCACACTGCTCTCCTCCTTGTGGAATCTTCTCCTCCTTGTGGAATCTTCCAGTCCCTCACACTGCCCTCCTCCATGTGGAATCTTCCAGTCCCTCACACTGCTCTCCTCCATGTGGAATCTTCCAGTCCCTCACACTGCTCTCCTCCATGTGGAATCTTCCACTCCCTCACTGCCCTCCTCCATATGGAATCTTCCAGTCCCTCACACTGCTCTCCTCCTTGTGGAATCTTCTCCTCCTTGTGGAATCTTCCAGTCCCTCACACTGCCCTCCTCCATGTGGAATCTTCCAGTCCCTCACACTGCTCTCCTCCATGTGGAATCTTCCAGTCCCTCACTGCCCTCCTCCATATGGAATCTTCCAGTCCCTCACACTGCTCTCCTCCTTGTGGAATCTTCTCCTCCTTGTGGAATCTTCTCCTCATGTGGAATCTTCCAGTCCCTCACACTGCCCTCCTCCATGTGGAATCTTCTCCTCATGTGGAATCTTCCAGTCCCTCACACTGCTCTCCTCCTTGTGGAATCTTCTCCTCCTTGTGGAATCTTCCAGTCCCTCACACTGCCCTCCTCCATGTGGAATCTTCCAGTCCCTCACACTGCTCTCCTCCATGTGGAATCTTCTAGTCCCTCACACTGCCCTCCTCCATGTGGAATATTCCAGTCCCTCACACTGCTCTCCTCCATGAGGAATCTTCCAGTCCCTCACACTGCCCTCCTCCATGAGGAATCTTCCAGTCCCTCACTGCCCTCCTCCATGTGGAATCTTCCAGTCCCTCACACTGCCCTCCTTCATGTGGAATCTTCCAGTCCCTCACATTGCCCTCCTCCATGTGGAATCTCCCTCACACTGCCCTCCTCCATGTGGAATCTTCCAGTCCCTCACACTGCCCTCCTCCATGTGGAATCTTCCAGTTCCTCACACTGCCCTCCTCCATTGGAATCTTCCAGTTCCTCACACTGCTCTCCCCCATGTGGAATCTTCCAGTCCCTCACACTGCCCTCCTCCATGTGGAATCTTCCAGTCCCTCACACTGCCCTCCTCCATGAGGAATCTTCCAGTCCCCCACATTGCTCTCCTCCATGAGGAATCTTCCAGTCCCTCACTGCTCTCCTCCATGAGGAATCTTCCAGTCCCTCACACTGCCCTCCTCCATGTGGAATCTTCCAGTCCCCCACATTGCTCTCCTCCATGAGGAATCTTCCAGTCCCTCACTGCTCTCCTCCATGAGGAATCTTCCAGTCCCTCACACTGCCCTCCTCCATGTGGAATCTTCCAGTCCCTCACACTGCCCTCCTCCATGAGGAATCTTCCAGTCCCTCGCTCTCCTCCATGAGGAATCTTCCAGTCCCTCGCTCTCCTCCATGAGGAATCTTCCAGTCCCTCACACTGCCCTCCTCCATGTGGAATCTTCCAGTCCCTCACACTGCTCTCCTCCATGAGGAATCTTCCAGTCCCTCACACTGCCCTCCTCCATGAGGAATCTTCCAGTCTCCCACACTGCTCTCCTCCATGTGGAATCTTTTTCTTGCCTCTCTGTTAGATGTGTCTCTGCATACTCAATATCTTTCAGTTTGCATGCTGCAGCATACGATTTCTTCCTTGGAGGTATTTCTGATTCTGGCAAGATCCATTTGCTCATCTCAATCGAGCTGAGCTGACTGAACTGCAAGACAGAGACAGACACAATTTGTATTATTGTGGTTTGTTAGGTATTAATCATCAAATCAAAGGGTGTAGTTTAGTAGTGTGCAATCAATTTGAAGGTGTGACATATTTCACCGAATGTAGGAGTTACAGAGAAGTCTATTCGCGGGCACGAGGTATCCGAGGGGATATGGTATATATACGATCCCTTTCAACGTAGTTGTTGTTTTTATTTTATTAATTGATTTTTTTTGTTGTTGTTGTTGTTGTTTTTTGCTGTACCAAAATTTTTATACGGCTTGTTTCACTCTGGTCAGCCCCTCCCCTCATGTTTGCTTCCATTTAAAGCCGGCATCAAAGGGTTCTCTACTCCAACACGTGCAGCAGAATTTGGACACATAATGAACCGACAGCAAGCAATCCAATCAATGAGGGCACCTCACAAAGTGGGTAGGGAAGCCGTGGGAGGAGGTCAACACCAACATGGAGATGATCAAGAGAAGCTTTCAAGAAGGTTGGAATTGAAGTGGCTATTGATGTAGGTCTGGCCATGGGAAGATGGCCATAAATAGCCTGGAACATTTACACAGTCGGTGAGCCTCGCAGACTTAGATCTTTTTAAGATGATGGGAAGAAGTATAGTCAATAGTTGAGCATAACTGGATTACTTTTGATAAGTATACAGGTAGTCATACTAAAGTTAAGAACTATTAGTACGACTGCTTATCAATAGCTGCAATTTCACTCGACTATTAACTAACGCAGGATGTCTGTGGGGAAGGTCATCCTCAGCATTCGTGGAGATGTATAGGTGTGCTTGAGAGAGGTCTTTTTGAAGGTGCCATGGCTGGCAGCTGTTCAAGTCCTGCCGTGCGAGCGGGACTTGAATGATTAGAGAGATCGATATGCCATACATCTCACACTCGGTAGGCGTTATGTCATTTCTAGGAAGATGGCTGAAGAGTGCCCCCTTTTCTTGAAAGGAGGCAGAATGCACAGCACACGAACTGGAAGCAGATGATATCCAGACTCTTGACGGTATCCACAGTTGAGCGCAATCACTTCGGATGGTAGAATTAGGATCAATTTAGAGGACAAAATTTACTAACTACCTTTAAGATTGATGGTGTTGCATACTGCTGGGCTGGGTTTGTGTGTGTGCTAATGGATGTGCGATCACATCAATGCTGTGTTCTGCTTCTATTTGTCTTGGTAAAGCGTGTACATGCTATTGAGGGTGTGGTCTGGGGTGTGGTCTACTCAATGGCATGTATATCTAAGTGCCATGACATAATTAGACATTTTCACTGCATTGATATCAATCTTGCTACTTGAAAACACATTAGAAATGTTCTGAGTTGTTGATACCAATCCTGTTTCTAGCTTTTGCAATCTCTACTTGAGAACACATTAGAAATGTTCTGAGTTGTTGATACCAATCCTGTTTCTAGCTTTTGCAATCTCTACTTGAGAACACATTAGAAATGTTCCGAGTTGTTGATACCAATCCTGTTTCTAGCTTTCGCAATCTCTACTTGAGAACACATTAGAAATGTTCTGAGTGTTGTTGATACCAATCATATTACTAGCTTTCGTAATCTCTACTTGAGAACACATTAGAAATGTTCTGAGTGTTGTTGATACCAATCACGTTACTAGCTTTCGCAATCTCTACTTGAGAACACATTAGAAATGTTCTGAGTGTTGTTGATACCAATCATGTTACTAGCTTTCGTAATCTCTACTTGAGAACACATTAGAAATGTTCTGAGTGTTGTTGATACCAATCATGTTACTAGCTTTCGTAATCTCTACTTGAGAACACATTAGAAATGTTCTGAGTGTTGTTGATACCAATCATGTTTCTAGCTTTCGCAATCTCTACTTGAGAACACATTAGAAATGTTCTGAGTTGTTGATACCAATCATGTTACTAGCTTACGCAGTGTTCTGAGTGCTGTGGTTGTGCATGTGTGCTCTGCAGTACTTGGGGGGAGAGTTTCTTCATCCTGGTTCAAGTCCTGATCATTCTGGTCCTCATGTTTCACTATGAGAGGCAGCTGTACTGGGTTGCTGCTCTGCTTCCCATCTTTGGAACATTTTGTTGGTACCTCACCTCTGGCCACGCCTCTCTGGATCTCCTTGGCATACTCCAGGCATTCGTGATACCTCTCATCCTTTCCAGCCGGGTGAGCCACTTAATGTGTGTGCACGTTTAATGTGCACCGACCTTTTACCAGTTATTGATACCCTTTACCGATTATTAATAACCCTTTACCAATGCCATTTTGCAAACTTCTTACTGATGCTAACAGAGTGTAATTATGTGGAACTGTTTATGTAACTGTTTATGTTTGGAACGAGTATTGATTAAAGGGACTAAACTTTAATTTGTAATAATATATATATATATATATATATATTTGTTATAATAATAATAATAATGATGGTAAACTAAAAATCAACTAGTCACATTACTAAGTCCAGAAATACCGGTTGATCCAAGTTTTGATGTGCACAGTGTTTACCCTCTGCATGGGCGCAGGCAGTCTCTGGATGACATACAACCCTGCCTTCTCCTCTCCAGTTGAAGCCTTACTCTCTGGCCCAAAAGATTATATCTTATTTTCTCATCCTAGCCCTGGCCCTCGCCCTAGCCCCACTCCCAGCCCTAGCCCTAGCCCTAGCCCTAGCCCTAGTTTGTATTGTCTAGTGGGAATTCCCACAGTTGCAATCCAACTTGCTAGGTTTACTATTGGAAAAGTGGTTACTATTACGTATTTATGTACAGCAATTGCGATGCTGTCTTTCACCATTCTCTTTCTGGATGATCCTGCTTTTTCTGGGGGCTTTTCTGAAAAACTCTAAAACCCTTTACCTTTGAGAAGGAAGGGTCCTAGATGGATTTCTTTGTCGTCCGACGAAGCTTTTGTTTTCTTGCTACAGTGAACCCAATCTTATAGAAACTGCAGGTTCAAAATGATTATTATATTATATACATATATATATATATATACATATATATATATATATCATGGGTGTATTGGGGGGGGGGCTTGTATCGTTCTCGCCCCCTTAATATATCATGGGTGTATTGGGGGGGGGGGCTTGTATCGTTCTTGCCCCCTTAATATATCATGGGTGTATTGCGGGGGGCTTGTATCATTCTCGCCCCCTTAAAATGAGATTTTAACAAACACATGATACTGGGTCAGGCCCCCCCCCCCCCCCCCCCCCCCATACCCCCAAGTTCGCCCCATTTGGAAAAATTTCTATATACAGCCCTATATGTGTGTGTATATATATATTGTGCCATGTCTAAAGCTACCAAATTTGTATCTGGTACTTCATTAGGAACTCTTGGTAGGATACCATGACCACGTGGCAGAGTATTCCAGGAAAGGTATAGTAAGTCTGTCCCAGGGTGTGTCAGGATATACCAGCACACCTTGTGAAACATGGCAGAGTATCCTGGCACATCATAGCGACTCTAGAAGCTATATATCATCAGGCATAATACCTCAGCACTCCTTAAGGCAAACTATCCCAGGATGTCATGGCAGCTCTGACAATCCCAGAGATAGTTACGCTGATGTCCATGATAGTCCTGGGATGTCAGAGTTACTCCGAGATCCCAGGATGGTCGCGGGACTATCAGAGTTACTATGGTAACCCCATAGGTGGCTGAACTCTTCATGGTATTTCTAGACATGGGTGTAATCTTAGCATTAAGCTATGTGTGGATGTGTGGCGGTTCCAATTGGATGGCATTCCTATAACAATTGAAACCGAGCTACAAGGTTGCCGTTGTGGGTGTGGTGACTGGGGTGTGGTCTCTTGTAAAGGATATGTGCATACACACACACGTACTCAGACGTCTCCATCTTGTTGCTGTTACTCTCTCACTTGGCCCCATACTCACTTGTTGTTCTGTTGTTGCAGCTGATGCAGATCTACACAACATTCCGCAACAAGTCCACTGGTCAGATTTCCATCATCACGTCCTTTATGAACTTTACAGGGACTGCCTTTCGTATCTTCACCACGTTACAGGAGACACAGGATCCCATCATGTTGTATATGTATGGCAGCAATTTTATTGTGAATGGTGTCATCTATTTCCAGTTCTTTGTCTACAGACACTCAGACAGAAAGAAAACGGAGTAGGGAGAGTGTTTTTGTATGCAAGAACTGGATTGTTATATTTTAATGATGAGATTTTTCTAGTTGACTTTTCTTTTAAAACTGGTATATAAATATATTGCCAATGTCTCACCATATTATGCTTTGACCTTTGGGCGAGTAAAGGCGAGTAAATTAAATTTCACACGAGGTAAGGGCAGGAGAGATCTAGAATTGTAGGAAGGGCTGGATAATACTAATCCTTTCACAAATCTCAAGGTCATTATAATCACTTATTCACATGAGTGTTCCTCCCAGAAGAAAAAAGTTCGTGTTTGAATACTTATATTGGTCTTCCAAGTTTCTGTTTGGAAGAGAGGACACCACATTGAGTCATCCTCAAGTTTATTTGTGTGTATGCAGAATACGTGCTAGACATGACCCACCATTTCAGTGAAGCGACGTGCAGAAAAGCCGACTTCCAGCAGCTTGTTACATTTTCCATATTCATTGGAGAAGCTGTCATTGTGGCTTCTGATTTACCACTCAAAGCATCCTAAGCAAGAAATATATCCAGAGTAAGAACAGGGAATTGGGACGAGGGACTTCTAAAATCGCAACACGATATCTCTGATCCTTCAACGGCTATTCTTTCTGTTATAGACGAGAGGCGATTCATTGGATTATCTTCAGCTCATGAAAGACATTCCACTGTAGCAGTCCCAATTGGCAAAGATGTGGGATAGGCATCTTGCATATAGTAAGTTCTGTAAACGAAGGCGTTTTGCATGAACTCTTCCAGCAATTTTTCCCCCTTGATCAGAGCTCTTCTGCAACTTTCCATTCAGAGAGTATTCATGAGCTGTGATGTGTGTAATAATAGCGAGGTAGTCAATAGAAGCTTCGGTACCATAGAAGGCAGCCAAATCCTTGATCTATCGAAGGCAATCAGAAGTGAGTGAGTTGCTTCAGATAAAATCAAGTGTAGCAACTATCAGTTGAGCTGCATTGTCTGAAAATCGTTGGTTGGTGTTTTCAATTATATGAGATGACGACCTGTTTCCAATAGTCCTTGTGTGTGGCTAGTCGTGAACCTTGATTGAGCTGATCCAGCGTTGTGCCTTTGTCAATAGTGAACTCTCCTAGTGTTTTCAGTACAGGAGCACCATTCAGCTTTTTCCTTTCAAATAATTCATTGTAGACTGCAGAAATACCTATACCTGCAAATCTATACCTGCTGAAGTCAGCTGTCTTTCTTTGCGTGGAAGCAGTCGTGTTAGCTGAGATGTCGAGGACCTTAAGAGACAAGTGTGATACTTGCAAGACCAGTGGAGCCAGAGGGAAGTATTCATAAACCGAATGTTTCTGCACCTCCTAAAGTTTTGTGGAGTTGCAGAGCAATTGGGCCATCGCCCCATGCACCTTTCATGGAGAATATGGGGGAGGTGGGAGGGGGCAGGGCAGAGTATAAAAGTTGACGGGTTTCTCATCAACCCAAAAAGATTTTCTTCTTCTCTAGTACACTATGCAGCTTATGACAAGTGCCATGAATGTCCATGACATGTAGAAGATAATACAATCTCATCTGTACTCCAGTTTTTCTTCCCCAAAACAGTTCTACCATCATCTCTGACCAGCCAATTTGCGATGGTGAGGTTTATTTGAAGCGATAAAAGACTCCAGTGTGGGTATCACAAGCAAGAATGTGGAGGATGGTTAGGAAATGTTGTTCAGGTTAGCCATTGACAAACCATCAGCAGCAAAACAGAGTGTTCTTCCTGGTATTGACATCCTCACACTCATCGGCCAGGAGGATCGAGAGAAAAAGGGTTTTCCCGTAAACTGTTCAACAACTCGAGTCAACTGATGTGGCAATAAGAATGTCATTTGGAAGTCTATTATACATTTCCATGGCCCTCTTCTTATGGAGTTGATCTCCATTAGCAAAGTGGAGGGCTAGTATCTTCTCAAAGGCATGAGGGACTTGTTTAGCCAAGAAATACACGAGTCAGGAAGTTGTGTTCCTCTTTTCAATAATATTGCATGCAGCTGCAGCATGTTGGAGCTCGAGAACACTTTCTGCTCTATCCTCACTGTCAAAGCTACGACTTGATGCCACTTGGTTCCATTGTGCAACTGCATGCAATGATTCCAGTTGGATGTACCTCGTGACAAGCCCCAAAGTATTTGCTGGTAGTTTTCCAAATATCTGACCAAGTAAGCAAAACAATGTTTACGTCATGACTGTATACCCAAGGGAAAATTTAAACTTCTATAGATCTGCAGACCTTTTTTAGCTGCTTTGCTTGTGGTGGTATTTGCTTTCTGGGTCAGCGGTTGGAAATTGGCTGCTCACCTTCCAGGTGAAACTCATCGTGAATCTCTTCTCCTTCATAAAGTTTTTTCTTGGTCAAGTATTTTCTGGTATCCATTTTTGATGTATTGCACGACTGAAAATTGCACAACTGAAAATGCAGACCAAGTGCTATAGCTATACCATTTAGTGCAGTTTACACTTTGACACTGGTCAAGGTGCCAGACCCACAGCCCTAGAAAAATAGGGTGTGAGTGTGGTATGTGAAAGGTAGTCAGAAAATTCAGCCCACAGTGTCCCCCCGCCTTCCAATAAATCCTGTATGAAAAAAGTGGGGGTGGGGAGGTTGTAGCTTCCATTATTCACTGACGGTCTGATGTGCATAGGAAAAAACAGAACATAAAATGTACGTGATCCATGAGTGATCTTATGGAGTAGAGAAGGCATATCAGACAGATGATGGTAAGGTGTGGTATAATGTGTATAGCTAGTCTACAGCTAAGATCCAACAGCCAGTTAGCTCAAAGCCTACACACCAATCATCAAGATGTGTGGCACCTCCTTCACAAGCAGTTCTCTCCATCTCTAGAACTACCTAGTGCTGGGCCTCAACTCTAGACTGTGCAAGTGGCCCGACATCTTACTGATACGTTGCTGCATTCGACACTATCAGATGCATTATGGAACACATGTACCTCGGGTGACTTTCTTGGGGCACGTTAGCTAGTCTATCTAAGCAACATGCCTCATCATTCATCCCAAAGAAGGCCAGAACAAAATAGAGATTTAAAAACAAGGTGTTAATATACCCACTTATCGTTGATGACCCTTTACCATTTAATTGTTTGTTGGGGAGGGGGGGGGGGTTCTTTTCCCTCCATACACCTCTCACCAATCATTGCCTTTCATTCATTAATACTGAGGGGAAATAAGGGGAAATAAAAGTAACAGCGACAAATGTTAGAAAAGATTAATTAAAGTATTGGGAGGAAAGTTGGCTGAAAAAAGTTGCAATAATATATTTGATGTTTGCACGCTGTATTCCAAGATTTTAGTAGAGCACAAGTGCAGTCAGGATATGCATAGTGCAAGATTCCAGCCTGCTTGAAGCCATGCTGTATTTCACTGTGATGGGAAGAAACGTGTTCAGTCATCCCAAGCCTCCAAGGTTTAAGAACTGGTAGATGAAAGTCCCCATTTACTCTCTCAATGGCTATATACCATGCTACATACTGTATTTCAATGTTGCAACTGTGTACACACTTGATCACTACACCATGTGAAGTGTGAGCTCACTTTTAACAAACTCGCAGTTGAATGACTTTCTCAAAAGTTGATTATTGAGAAAGTGTAAAATTCGCTCTTCGTTAACACTCTTAAAAGTTGATCCATTGGGGTGGAGTTTATCTGCTAGTTATATATATAGCTGCAACACAAATTTACAGTTGCTAACACTTCTTAAGCTTTTAAACACAAGGGGCCTGAACAGTTACACCCTTTTCCATTTTCTGATTCTGTGGCAGTTCATGTATTCATTTTAATAGTCGAGCATAGTGGCTTCAATTGATCATGTTATGTTCTGGAAATTGCATTCATTTGACCAATGATCTCATCATGTGTTATGTTCCAGCTACCAGGAACTTGCATTCATTTGACAGATGATCTCATCATGTGTCAGGAAATTGCATTCATTTGACCAATGATCTCATCGTGTGTTATGTTCCAGCTACCAGGAACTTGCATTCATTTGACAGATGATCTCATCATGTGTCAGGAAATTGCATTCATTTGACCAATGATCTCATCGTGTGTTATGTTCCAGCTACCAGGAACTTGCATTCATTTGACCAATGTCCTCATCCGTGTTATGTTCCAGCTACCAGGAAATTGCACTCATTTGAACAATGTCCTCATCGTGTGTTTGAAAAATAACAATAAAAAATGGTGCCTCAGCTATTACCCATTCGTAGTCAGCAGCCTCCCATACTCTCTCTCCTACTCTCCAGTTGCAGAAGCATCCTGTGGAACCATTCTTTTAATGCTCCTGATTGGAAAGCCATTGATAGTGAACTGAGACATGCCCTGAGTCCTATGAGTGAAGCTATAAACACAGACGCCATAGGACCTAATCAGGCAGCTGAAAGCTTCACTACAATACTCCAGGGCCATCTACAT
Organism: Cladorhizidae sp. MBARI D1340-BT2; assembly: GCA_028752905.1. Taxonomy (NCBI): domain Eukaryota; kingdom Metazoa; phylum Porifera; class Demospongiae; order Poecilosclerida; family Cladorhizidae; species Cladorhizidae sp. MBARI D1340-BT2. Next base: position 45,895,660 of record JAQNBH010000006.1, read on the forward strand.
CATCATAACATCATCAAGTCTATGGTAGCGATCGTGACTGTGCAATAATGAAGTCATGCAAGTCCTTGGCTACAGCCAAGAAAAGTTGGGAAGTGACAGCAATGCTCTTGACCGAAGGGCTTCCTGGATGCCATAAGGACTCACCACAAAGTTAGTAAGTATGCCAACAACTAGCTAATACCAGCACGCTAGGTTGTCCTTTAGAAAAAACTCTTTACTTGTAACATGAAGACCCCAATGGAGCCCACTTTTACTAAGGAAAAAGCCTTCCCTCTCCCTCAAACTATATAGCAGGCTTATTATCCTATCATCCACAATAGGTCACATAATTCTAGTCCTGAATCCTGAAATATTCTGCCTAGCAAATGGATTCATTGATTCAAAAAGGCCTTCTATCTGGTGTCGATGCACCATGGAGCATCTGTCATTGACCAACAACCTGCCTCCTCAAAACTGTGTGTTTGGCTTATCTCACACTACCTGGTAAAGGATACCACGTTGCACATGAAGATAGCTGACCACCAACTATATATACAAGCAACATCTATTCCATACTGGGTTGGTGCACTCCACCTCCTGGTCAACCATCTTTCTCATGGTTCTTGCTCTGGTGATAAAACTTGCAGGAAGATTAGAATGCCCAAGTTTCTCTTTCAAGATTAATTTCAATCAGCAAAGATCTTCCAGAATGTGGCGCAAATGCTTTAGTGGTATAGGATATAGATGAACCTGATGATCCAAAGGGTGTGAAGTGCCCTGAAGGTGAGGCTGAAGTGCTGTACCCAGATGGTGAGTCCAAACATCTAAACCTTGCCCCTGTGGCTTGGAAGTTTGCATCCTAATCATATCTACAGCACTAACCTCCCCAGATTACATTCCAGTCCATCAAAAGCAAAGAAACTTGCCAGAACACAGTATTTGCAAATGATCTCACTGCGATAATGACCAAGACCAGAAGAGGAAGATCCTGTTGAGTGTTGATGTACGTGACTCTGACCTCAACGTGACGATTAGACCTAATAAATGTTACGCTTTGTCATTGAAGGGGAAGAACTTGGTCAAGGAATTGTGTCTCCCAAGGAGTGGTAGCTATAAGCTTGCCAATCTCAAAGGTTGGCAAAAAACTCCTGGGTAGATGTGTCATTGACACATCCACATGAACTAGCTACTTCCATTTATAACAGCTCAGTTCTGAGCAACAATAAATTCATCCCAGGTGACTACAGACTCTGGATTTACAGACACTACCTGGCCCACTCATTAAATTATTGCTGTTAACAGCACAGGCACACTCATAATCGAGAAACTGGAAGCTATGGCCACCAAGATGATCAAGAAATGGCTAGAAATGGCTGTTCTTTTATCCTGTCCTAAACGCCACAAGTCAATATCATAAAACTAAAAACAGAGTGATTATGTTGTTGTATCAGCGATCTTAAGCTCACAAGAGCCTCCAGTACATGAACTAGGTGATTTACTAAAGGAGGAAAGGGTTCAGAAAGATCTTAGGATCTCCATGCTATGTAAAGAAAAGGAGTGTAAAAAGGCCATCAATATCAGTATGAAAGACAATGCTATTAAAAACCTTGCACTTTCCTTCTCAGAATTACTCTTCCAAGTAAAAATTAATGCTGCCTTATACTATACATTAAGGGTGGGCAAGGTGGTATCTTGGCACTGTAGGGACAAGTCTAATGCCAATGATCCTGACTCATTGTCTGTCCTAGAAGTCATGAAGTTAAAACACACTTGTGCTAGCAAGTTAGTGCTAAGGCTCTCAAAGGCCCCTGGCCACTACCTACTTTTTTAAATACTGTATTGATGCTACTATATAGTACTCACACTGCTATGTATTGTGCAAAGGGTGCAGTGGTTCCTTCTGGCCTAGATTCTCATTGCTGGAGAAAGTCTTGCATCTCCTCTAAATCAGCTAATCATGGTCTCTGTCGTGCATTGGCCCTTGCTGCAAAAATATTGTTTTGCCGATATTTGAAAACATCAAAGAATATGTGCAAAAATATTGTGTTCAACCCAAGCCAGTTACTGGTAAATTGGGACCAGACATCACGCAAACAAGATTTTATGTCAACATTAATTAATTTAGATTTTTTGGCCACCAGGAGGTTTATATATTAATTTTACCATTATTTCGCAAATAATCACAACGTTTGCAGCAAAAAAACAAACTTTGGATATCTTGGAATGGTATATGCTGTGGTCTCAATTGATGTTTGGGGGTTTATTGTTTGAGGTGTACTATGGAAATTACTGGATCAAAAAATATGCCATTGCAGGTTGGGATGATAAGAGAAATGATTGCACTTTTTACAGGTGCTGTTGGTGGCACTTCTCTTCCTCCCCAATTTACCTATGGAGGATAAACATTTATGGAGGAAAAAACAGACTAGTTTCACCCACTAGGACTACAAGTTCCTGGTGGCTGGAACGTAACACACGATGAGGACATTGGTCAAATGAATACAATTTCCTGGTAGATGGAACATGGAACATAACACATGATGAGATCATTGGTCAAATGAATGCATGTTCCTGGTAGCTGGAACATAACACACGATGAGGAATTTGGTCAAATGAATGCAATTTCCTGGTGGCTGGAACATAACACATGATGAGGACATTGGTCAAATGAGTGCAATTTCCTGGTGGCTGGAACATAACACACGATGAGGACATTGGTCAAATGAATGCAAGTTCCTGGTAGATGGAACATAACACACGATGAGATCATTGGTCAAATGAATGCAAGTTCCTGGTAGCTGGAACATAACACACGATGAGGACATTGGTCAAATGAATGCAATTTCCTGGTGGCTGGAACATAACACACGATGCGATCATTGGTCAAATGAATGCAATTTCCTGGTGGCTGGAACATAACACACGATGAAGACATTGGTCAAATGAATGCAATTTCCTGGTGGCTGGAACATAACACACGATGAAGACATTGGTCAAATGAGTGCAATTTCCTGGTGGCTGGAACATAACACACGATGCGATCATTGGTCAAATGAATGCAATTTCCTGGTGGCTGGAACATAACACACGATGAAGACATTGGTCAAATGAGTGCAATTTCCTGGTGGCTGGAACATAACACGATGAGGACATTGGTCAAATGAATGCAATTTCCTGGTAGATGGAACATAACACACGATGAGGACATTGGTCAAATGAATGCAAGTTCCTGGTAGCTGGAACATAACACACGATGAGGACTTTGGTCAAATGAATGCAATTTCCTGGTGGCTGGAACATAACACACGATGCGATCATTGGTCAAATGAATGCAATTTCCTGGTGGCTGGAACATAACACACGATGAAGACATTGGTCAAATGAGTGCAATTTCCTGGTGGCTGGAACATAACACGATGAGGACATTGGTCAAATGAATGCAATTTCCTGGTAGATGGAACATAACACATGATGAGATCATTGGTCAAATGAATGCATGTTCCTGGTAGCTGGAACATAACACACGATGAGGACATTGGTCAAATGAATGCAATTTCCTGGTGGCTGGAACATAACACATGATGAGGACATTGGTCAAATGAGTGCAATTTCCTGGTGGCTGGAACATAACACACGATGAGGACATTGGTCAAATGAATGCAATTTCCTGGTAGCTGGAACATAACACACGATGAGATCATTTGGTCAAATGAATGCAATTTCCAGAACATAACATAATCAATTGAAGCAACTATGCTCGACTATTAAGATGAATACATGAACTGCCACAGAATCAGAAAATGGAAAATGGTGTAACTGTTCAGGCCCCTTGTGTTAAAAGCTTAAGAAGTGTTAGCAACTAACAATGTTGAGTAAATTTGTGTTGCAGCTAACTAACCGCAAGGTTGAACAACAGCCTTCCAATTATGTATCCAGTTTGTCTGTCAATAGAGAGCAGCACTACATGTTCTTACCTTACCATGTTTGATAATAGCAAAAATGGTGCGCATCCAACTTCCATAGCTAGAGCATACTGATGAATTGGGGGGAAAATTACAACAAAACTCCAGCATGCTTTTCTGTCAGCTCATCCTGCTCTCACTTCTCTGTGCAGCCAGTTTTCTTACCTTTAGCTTCGAATCTGCTGCCATTTTCTCAATCTTTCTCACACTATGATGAACATCCCAGTTTCTGCTGTGCATGGCAATACCAAGTTTTTCAACCAACTTTCCCTGAGGGCTCACTTCATTCTCCAAAAATGGCGGACAAAAACAAAATGTATCTCACTTTGGCAACTTCTTCGGTTAGCTCAACCAAAAACTCTCAGTTGATATACTGACTTTCTCAATGATCAACTAGAAATTTACTCTCCCAATGTTTCGGCTGGTGCTATAGCCTTCATCAGGAATAATCTGGGCTAGGGCTAGGGCTGGGGCTAGGGCTAGGGCTGGGGCTGGGGCTAGGTCTAGGGATTAGGTTGTCTTCAGCCAATTTTGACTACTTCACGAAGGTAGTACACAAAGGTGCCCCCCAAAATGTTAAAACTGTGTGAAAGATTTTTTTATCTATTGGGAAGAGTGTTGTATCCATAAATGGTGTCTTCAGGGCACTTCCAGTGTGATGGACGTACAATTCAGACAGCAAATTGAGCTGTAGCTAGTTTCAGAAATGGTAAATCTTTATACAATACATATTCACAGCAAAGGCTTGACCTAGGCTGGACATCAGTCAAAATTATTCATAATACAGGGGAGGGGTTAGGCCTCGTTAAAAGGCTGTGATGGACGGATGCAGAAAAATGGGAAATCATAGGGTAGGAATGTTTAAAGTCCAAACTCTGTGAAGTTACTAGGGATATTGTTCTTGTTTTTATAAATGTTCATACTAAGGCATAGAAGTAAAGCTTAATACCCAAAGCCTAACTGTTGAATATTGTATAATCAAATTAATCCTCATTAAACTTTGTGACGGACGTACACAAAACCCGTGATGGACGTACATGTGTGATTAAGGATAGTATTAATGTATTCTGAGTATTGCTAGGCACTATTAGACAAAGCAAGTACTTGTAAGAATAACATAAACAGATGCTAAATGTCTTCAAGCGCAAAATGTCCTCAATTGCCTGCAACACTTGGTGGGTTAATGATACGTTTCTTGAGTAGAAGATTTTGTCTTCAGGTCTCGGCCACTTCCAAGCATTTGCACTTCTATGCATGACATTTACTTCAACATCAGAATCCTCTATAAAGGTCACCTTCCCTGGAAACTCTTCACCATCATACTCCATAACAACCCACAATCCAATTGTCAAGTTCAGTTCTTAGCTGAGGCTGGGCATCGTCTTCGATTGGACAATCCTGTTCAATTAATTGGTCGGAGGAGTGACATCATTGGTGTTGCGGATTCGACAAACTCGGAAACATTTCTCTATCTCGTTGGAAGTATCGGCTACTTTGACCTCATCCGCACCAGAAGCTTGAATACAATGAACTTTGTGTGTTTGGGGGACTGCCATCACTCCTTCCCATTTGGCATCCAGAAATGCAGATTGTTGATCAATCTCACTCTTGGCAACGAATTCAACTTGAATATTTGGGCAAAGCTGTTTGGCGAGTGCTGAATACTCTTGCAGAGTGGTGATATGACTTCTCGAATGTGTCTCCAAACTGCCCTCTTCACTGTCCCTCCAATCCCGTCTACGACACCTTTTCCATGAGATTAGGCAAAAAAATTCCATCTGATAGAAATGTCAAGGTCTTGCTGCCAGTGGTGGAGATTTGAAAAGAGGAACCTCTGCAAAGTTGGCCCATCGCTGAAAACATGGACGGTTTCTATGCTTGGGAATTTCGCTCGGAGACTTCGGAAAATATACTGTGACATGAAAACGAAAATGCTGTATTTCGTGTGGTCGAGATCATCTGAAATTACTACCATACTGAAATTTGTAGCATTGTTGATCCAAGTGTGAATAGTGAAGATCGGTTGCCTGAGCGTGGTGCCAGTGGGCTGCTTGTACTTCTTTCTGTTGCATTTTCAGAGAAATCGACTTGCAAAACAATGGATTTACCATCACAGGAGTTCTTCAAGGAGTCAAATGAAGCTGCTTGCTCTCTCTTCACAAAGGTATGGAGTAGGAAGGTACTCAGCTGTTTCTTCAGCTCATTAAAAACTGCATCCACTGTATCAGTCATGTCTACCTTCTCAATTTGTCTATCCATAGACTTCCACTGGTAGTACTGCAAGGTCCCTGAGCTGCTTTGTGGTGCAAACTCATCAATCAGATCCACACAGGTTGAGCATTCTCGTGTCATGCACTTCTTGGAAGTGGCGTCACAGGTCACTTGCTTAATGAAGGACGAAAACTCAGTACTTAGAGATGAATGTTCTCTTAAAGCCACAAGTAGAAGCAGAACATTCTCATGGTAGCTGCAAAGGCATACTTGGTGTGGTAGATGGTCAAAGAGTTTGACATTGGGTGGCCTTAGCTCACAGAATTTCGAGAGACTCATCTTTGTTGTCAAATGTTGTTCTATGAACTTGTTATAGGCTTCTCGTAGTGACATCATGTAGTGAACTTACTAAGTTGTCTTAATCCTGTCTCCCTCCCCATTTTTTTGTGAATGATGATGCGTCTTTTCTTCCCTTGCTTGCCACGATATGTCATCAGTCCTGTAGAAAGAATGCACCAATTCTCTTTTTTCTTCACTTTCTGCTGAGGTACTCATTTTAGATGACAGGCACACCAGTTGGTACTCCCACTGATCTGGCAAGTTTTTCGACAACAAAGCATTGCTTATGAGGAGATGATGGAAGACCATGTGCAAGTCGCTTTACGGCTTTTCCTAATGCTTGCCGTGAGCGATACGGTGTCCCCTGGTTTGTGCTGCTCATTGGTTTCATTGACTTTTTTTATCAGTAATTCTTAATGCGTAGTCGTTCCTTCAGCTGATGTTCTGTTCTGACATTTTTTTCTCTCTGAGCTTCACGTTGACGCTTCTTTCACTCTCTGACCTTTAGAAGTTTGAGCTTGATTCTGTTCAGGATCAGCCTTAATCTTTGCCCTTCTCTTTGCTTGTCTTTCTGCCATTGACATAATTTGAAGTTAGAATGGCTGCAGCACAAATTCAATCTCCTATTTATAGTTTGCTGTACATGTCAGCTGTATAATGTGCCAATGAAGCTAGAGCAATGGCAGGAATGTCAAGGGGGGGAAGCTTCACGAATAATGTAGAAAAATAAGCTGAAGGAAATGCAGTGGCTGGAGTGTCATGAGGATATCCAGGTATCTTTACCTTCCTATAATTTGCTCCTTAGAAATGTTAGCAACACAGCCTGGAACATTAGAAATTTCTAGCAACACAGGCTGGAACATTAGAAATTTCTAGCAACACAGGCTGGAACATTAGAAATTTCTAGCAACACAGCCTGGAACATTAGAAATTTCTAGCAACACAGCCTGGAACATTAGAAATTTCTAGCAACACAGGCTGGAACGTTAGAAATTTCTAGCAACACAGGCTGGAACATTAGAAATTTCTAGCAACACAGGCTGGAACATTAGAAGCAACACAGCCTGGAACATTAGAAATTTCTAGCAACACAGCCTGGAACATTAGAAATTTCTAGCAACACAGGCTGGAACGTTAGAAATTTCTAGCAACACAGGCTGGAACATTAGAAATTTCTTGCAACACAGGCTGGAACAGGCTGGAACATTAGAAGCAACACAGCCTGGAACATTAGAAATTTCTAGCAACACAGCCTGGAACATTAGAAATTTCTAGCAACACAGGCTGGAATGTTAGAAATTTCTAGCAACACAGGCTGGAACATTAGAAATTTCTAGCAACACAGGCTGGAACAGGCTGGAACATTAGAAGCAACACAGCCTGGAACATTAGAAATTTCTAGCAACACAGCCTGGAACATTAGAAATTTCTAGCAACACAGGCTGGAACGTTAGAAATTTCTAGCAACACAGGCTGGAACATTAGAAATTTCTAGCAACACAGGCTGGAACAGGCTGGAACATTAGAAGCAACACAGCCTGGAACATTAGAAATTTCTAGCAACACAGCCTGGAACATTAGAAATTTCTAGCAACACAGGCTGGAACGTTAGAAATTTCTAGCAACACAGGCTGGAACAGAGATTTCCGATCGGATGCCTCAATCCCTTCTATTGGCTATACAGTTTCAGTTTATTGTAACATCAAGTTACACAAAGTGCACTAGCATACACAAAGGGATTGAGCATTAAGCTTCAAGGTTGATACAGCGGGTTATCATGAAATGGTAACTGTTAAAGTGCGTAGTATACGATCCAGTGTAGAAGTGTTTACTTCTCAGGTGTAACTGAAGCAAAACATGTGGTTGTCATCCAGGAAGCTGAAACATACATACATATATATATACTGATAATACCAGCAATATTACTGCAGGAACCTTACAATTCCACTGCTTGATCACTTGATAGTCTATCTTGATACTCAGTTTGATGAAGCTTCATCTAGTATGTCACCGAGTTCATCCATCTTTTACCATCAACAATAGTTAAGGATACCATGGCATCAAAGAACACATTCTGAACTTCCTTTCATCATTGGTTTGCTTCGATTCTGACATAAGTGGATTGCTGATAGTGAAGTTGCTTCAGAACTTTACACCTCAGAAAATACACGAGCACACACTGATGCTGATCTTTATTCACTCTGCTGAAAATAATGGACACTCTTCCAGTTACTAGCGTGAATGTGAGCATTCACTCATCATGCTAAACCTGATGAAGTCTCCATTAAGGAGCACCATGACACAAGATCGGCTCAATGGACTGGTGATGATGTAATCACCAGGACCTCCAGAGAAGGGGGTAGCTCATCGACACCCGAGGCGTATGCTACTTGAATAACTTCTCACCACATGCTCATATGATTATAGCTAATATGTTATATAATATATCGCATTTGAATGACAATTTGGCTTTCCAAAAAGCTTGAAGTTTAGTAATGTGTGGCCTCCTATGAGCCACTCTAAATACAACAAATTTTGGCTTACACACTTTGTGTGGGTGGAACACATCCCTCTCCTGCACCCTCCCCCTTGCCATGGCTTTCGGCCTCGCAATTTGTCTGCATCCCGTCTCTAAATCCTAGATCTGCTCCTGGGGTTAGGATCAGTGGCTGGTGTTAAGAGGTGTTTGTGAAGTGAGGAAAAGGGAAAATAATAATTCATATCTGGATTTCCTGGACTAAATGAGGCATATGGCAGCATATGGAGGGAGGAATTGTGGCTGAGACAGGAATGAGTGTAGGAGAAGCTTGAGGTTACGTTGAAGGATTGTATAGTGTGGTGGAGATGACAGTGGTATTGAACAGAGAGAAGTCAAGATGGTTTGCCGTGGATAATGGGTTTAGGCAGGGATGCCCTTTGTCTCCACTTCTATTTAATATCTATCTGGTAGGAATGGCAGAGGAGCTGGAGACAGCTGAGCTAGGGGTTAAAGTGGAAAGGTGTGAGGTGGAGAACTAATATGCAGGTGATGTTTTTAAGACTCGGGGTGGAGCTGCAAGCTGTGTTGGATATTGTACAGACATGTTGAGGTGGGGAAGATGAAGTTTAATGGTAGGAAAAGCATGGTTGTGGTGGAAGAGGGAAGCAGGAGGATTAGTGAGGAGAGTGTGATTTGATAAAAATCTAAGGAGTAATGTTCAGTTGAGAAGATAGCAAAGGAGACAGAGTGGGTTGGGAAGATGTGGCATGCAGGGCTAGGGCTAGCTAGTAGGCAGAGTGGATGTGCAGATGGTAGTAGACAGAGGATGGCATGGGAGCTTCTAGTGTGATCTAGGATGGAGTATGCAGCAGAAATATGGTGGTGGACAGGAGGACCTAATGCTTGCAAGAAGTTGGAGTCAGCACAGATGAGAGTGGGTAGGAGATTGTTGGGAGCAAGAGTGGCAGGGGAGATATGGGGTGGAGGAAGCTGAAGGATAGGAGGGAAGAAATTGGGTGTTGGAAGAGAGCAGTTGGTGAAAGTAGTTGTAACAAACTAAGAGAATGAAGGGATGGATGGTGGGAAGTGTTTGAGATCTTGAGGAGGAAGTATGAGCTAGACAAAGGTCAGGTTAGTACTTAAGTGGAAGGAAAAGATGAAGGTGAGAAATGAGAAGGATTGAGAGGAAAGTAAGTGGTAGAGTGCACTGAAGGGGTACAAGTTGGCAAAGAAAGGTGCAGGGTTTGACAGGTATGTGAGGTCCGAGGGTCAGCAAGGTGTGAAGTTGTAATTTAGACTGGGGACTACATCAACGTAGAATGTGTGATAGTGGGAACACATGGGGTATTTCTTGATGTGGGACATTTGAGAGGGATTGCTCTCAAATGTCCCACTCTCAAATGTCCCACACATCAGCAAGAAATGCCCCACATTCTCCCACTATATTATATTATGCTGATGCAGTCCTCAGCCTAAATTGCAACTTGAGATGCACAGAATTGTAGAAGCTGGACAGTGTCTGGATGAGTATGAAGGATCGGAAAGGTGGTATTGGTGTTGGGTAAAGGTGCGGAGGGAGTAAGTGATGCAGCGATGGAGGAGGTGGGCATGTGTGGGTAAATGGTGGCAGAGGAGAAAGGAACTGTTGTACTGTGAGCTGAATGGATGAACATGGATCTCCTCCCCTCCCCCGTGTTTGAACAGCTGGACATGCTTAGCTATTATTATTGTACAAGTGTTGTTCTTGTCATATGACTTTCAATCAAACTGCATGCGAATGGTAAAATATCATCAATGTCATAAACATGCTTAAGACGTGCAACAGCGAGCGGTTACCCAATTGGGGGACGATAACTAACTAGTAGGTGCTAAAAAAACTTGTGGTTACCATTTTATAGCTCCATAGATTCTGTAAACGTCATGGTATGGACTTGATATATAGCTCAAAAGATAGGTCTCTCTGTGTGCTCTCTTTTAATACTGGTATAACTATATTCAAGTTGCTAGAGATAAAGTGGGGGTCCTCAAAACCTGAGTGTCTGATTTCTCTGAATAAATATCTCCAGATTGCCAATTGCTAGAGAGTAGAAATTAGCACTAGTGGCTAGAGGAATCCCTACTGCATACAGCGATTTTTTTCATTAGGTGCTAAAACTTGAGTACACGGCCAAGCACTTGGTTGGACAATAAATTTGGGAACATGAAGTTGGGTAGGGAAGTAGCCGAGAATCATATGTGGTGCTGTTGATGCAGATTCAACTACTGAGTACATAGGCTCTGATTCATGGGGATCTAACTACTGGGTACCTAGGCTCTGCTTCGTGGGGAACCCAACTATCAGGTGCCTAGGCTCTGCTTTATGGGGAGCTAAGCTCTGGGCACAGCTTACTGATCGTGCTCACTAGGCAACTATTATGTTTTTAAGCTGTGTGGCATCCAGACAACAGTGTGTGATCTGTGATCATACTTGTGCCACTTCTCTTGTTTTGTCCGGACAATGTCAGGTGTCCATCCCAGTATACACATGTGTGTGTGTGTGTGTGTGTGTATGTCTGTGTGTGTCATTGACCTCCATTGCAAGCACAGGCAAGCATCCAGACCTCAAAGACAAGATGGGAACTAACTGTAAACGTGTAACACCATCTAAGACTAATAGACTCAATCACATGACAATGAGACCACACTGCGCACATTGTCATATAAGGCTGGTGTGACCTCACGGCAGTAAGCCTATTAAAGACAGCTGCCTTGAGTGCACCAGAGAGCTCTCTGAAGTGTAAACTGTATGACTGTGAAGTTATTAATTGTCATTATACTTGTTATCATCCCCTGACTACACAGGACCCCTCCACTCACAAGAAGTGGAGATCCACAACAGTGTGTGTGTGTGTGTGTGTGTGTGTGTGTGTGGTGTGCGCATGTGTGTGTGTGTGTGTTTTACACATTCTTCTTGTATGTACTTATGGCTCATGGGAAGGGGGTTTCCCTCTAACCAGACCAAGAAATATTATTAACATGGACATATGAAATTATCCATAATAACATTTCTCAATAATCAACTTGAAATTGTATTCTCTCGACATTTCAACTAGGGTTGAAAGTGGTTTTGAAAAACAATCAAGTTGGAAAAGGTAGAGGTGACTTCACTTCACTTGACCTTATGGTGTGGCAGTAATTTATAAGTAGAATTTAGTGCATACCCTTCAAAACGATTCCTAAAATTAATACTGTACAGATTGGCACTAGATTAGAGCTTCAGGTACTGTAAGGGTCAGGGAGATCTCTAGGGCTAGAGCAATGCAATTTCACAATGCTCATGGTCACCATGATGATGGGGTTTTTGTACATTCTTATGCTATGGGGAATGAGTTGTCATGTAGTACCCAAGCAGGCTTGAAATAATGACACCTCCGTATTGGTGCATATAACTACATGTGTTAATTATGTTATATATCAAGTGTGCAGCGTAAGTGTGAAAAGTATTTGTTAACACACACACAAAAATTCAAATATCTTGTTAGTGCTTCCTGAAGCTGCACCCATCAAACTTGTTAGTCTGCCACAAGGAGCTTGCTAGAAGCTACAGACATCAAAGGACTGCTGCAACTGTTGGTAGCATTGCCAGTTAGTGTCACAGAAAAATTGAGCGACTCACAAATTCCACAAATTCCAGGTATTGAGCTTCAAACAAATTTTTTATACTTTGGGTGATTAGAACAGTTCTGTTGTAGAGATCTGGAGGAAGTTAGGATTTGTGGGATGGTGAATACCACTCCCCAAGTTATAGGCATACACCTGGTGGATATAAGAAACCTTGTTCCTCAGGAAAGAAAGAGCGCTTAAATCCTTACATTGCCTTTTCTTCTGTGCCCTCTTCTGTTGTACGCTGCCATTCCTCTCCCTACCCTAAGCCCTGCAAGGATGGAGGATTATCTGAATATGGAGATGTGCATTGCTTCTCAAACAAAGAGCTTCTTGCCACTTAATGACACTTGCATCATTGGTTTCAAGAAGAGTGAACACAGTTATTAGAAAGTGGAAGGAATAAAGAAAGGTTTGACTGATTGTGAAGATAGATGAACTAAATATCATTGAAAGTGAATTTGAATGACAGACAAGAAAAATTGTCAAGTGGTTAAGTTATATAGCTTTAGCCATAGTTTGTTCATTCTTGGGTCACACACCATTCAAGGAGTAGGCAGTCCATGAACAATAATGGTAGTAGATGATTGAGCACTGATACTTCACATACAATGGGAGCATAACTGAAGTTGTTAGATAGATAAAAGGTAAAGGATCATCAAACTAATAGGGCTTCTTTCTTTTAATTAACCAGAAGTAACTACGTGTACTTCATTTTTTGTGCTTCCTCATTCCTCATTGCATAATTCTGACATTACTTCACCGATACTGTACACATCCTGACATTACATCACCGATATTATACACATCCTGACATTACATCACCGATACTGTACACATCCTGAAATTACATCACCAATACTGTACACATCCTTACATTACATCACCAACACTGTACACATCCTGACATTATGTCACCAATACTGTACACATCCTGATGTTAAATCACTGATACTGTACACATCCTGACATTATATTACTGATACTGTACACATCCTGACATTACTTCACCAATACTATACATATCCTGACATTACATCACCAATACTGTACCCATCCTGACATTACATCACCGATACTATACATATCCTAACCGATAGTCTTCTAAACTAAAGTTTCACCTATTGTGGGTAAAACAAAGACAGATAAATAGATGAACCTTGAGACAAACTTCATGGGGTTTTCACACTTCTACAGTTTTCGTCTACTATATTACTAACCAGTGAAGGAGTCGAGCTAATGGTTAACTGGAAAGCTGCTGACATAATTCTAGCCTGAGGTAAGAGCTTTGAATTTTGGGGGATTTCCCATCTTCCATTGGGTGAAACTAAGTACTTGTAGGCCATCAAAACATGTACACACAAAATTACATTTCTAGTTTACCAAACCCGATTCTTGCATACTCTTTCATAAAACAAGACATTCAAAAAATTTGGTCAGGGTTTTCCAAACAGAACTTGTCATTATCCACAATGTTGCAAGATTACTGAGCGCCTCAACCCAACACAGTTAATGAGTTACTTTTGTCAATTGACATTCTGTACCATTTGTCTGCTTTTCTCGAGCCATGAAAATCACTACTGATGGTACAGCATGTATAACACTAGTGGGAGGGGGAGAAAGAGAAATGCAAAGTGCTAGTGTAGGCAGAATATGGAGATTAGTACCCTGCTGCTTGATAAGCTGAAAAGGATAAGTTAATGGTCAGCACTTCAGGCAAAGTACCCTCAAGATGAGAGTCATGGCATCGCATTCATCTACAGTGCTTTCTTAAATTAAACTTCAAATTTATTTTGCCCTTGCTGCCTAGAATTCATATCCACATTAATTATAACACTGATCTACACAAAAACTCGAGAAGCTATGGGTTTATTACAGGATTATTTCAGTGTGAGAGCTTTGGGTATTATAAAGTACACACTATCACCTGCTCCAAACCTTATCTTTACTTTGGTCCAGTTGCACAACGTTTCTCTAAACACACACACACACACACACACACACACACACATGCACATACACACACACACACACACAAAGATGGCTTTGTAGCACTGACCTACATTCAAAACATTCATTGAGACCCCATTCCAGTAATAAACTCTCTCACCTACAAAGTTATCGCTATTAAAGTGACTATATCTACAATAAGTCTCTCTCCATTGGAAAATTTGGTACTAAAATTATGAATGCACATAATATCATACACAAATTATGCAGGTGGAAGAACAAGGACATGTGGACAATAGACAACTAGTCTGCTGTCGTGAAAATATGGATCCTCTGTTTTAGGTACCCAGGTCCTTGTACTTATGACTTGGGCAAATAAGAAAAGAGGACTTGATCATGTACACCACAATTTGAATCATCCTTTACCATTATGCACACCAAGAATGCAGACCAAGAATAAAATTTAAAATACATGTATATAGTTGAGAGTGACTTCATCTTTTGTCATTTGTGTTTATTTATTTTATTTCCTGACCTCTGATGGCATGATGCCTTTGAATGAGGGCAGGGGTATTAGGGAGATTTATTTTATGTGTATACAGGACAAGGATTCTTTATTTAAAAATAATCCTGACATTACACCAGCAATACTGTACACCCTGACATTACATCATTGAGGGATGGGGGGATGGGGGGGGGGGGGGGGGTAGTGTGGCATTCCCTATACTTGACCTCATTTTTTTTAAATGGCAGCAGTTTATAATCGTTGCTGAACCAACTTTGGCAGCTTCTTAATATCACATGGTATCTTTGGACAATTTTGGCTCCTAATATATATATATATATTATATATACATGCCTTGAATCTAGTAAACTGCCAGCCAAAATACTGTTTAAAAAAACCGTGAAAAATCTCCCAAAATAACTTGCATACAGTATGTCCATTTGTCACAACTTTAATATATACATGAAGAGTTCAAAACTAATCCATTTTTCAATTCAGCAAAACACGAAAACAGCAAAAGGTCATCACTGCCATAAACTTGTTTAAGGTACTCTCCCATCCAAAAAAAAACGGGGGGAAATCATTTTTTCAAAAAATATATATCATAAATACAAACAACACATGAAGATTCATATGCCATATATAAAAACAGAAAATTACCTTATCTCCGTGCTAATTTATGAGGAAGTCGCCCAGGTCCACCATTCGAGGAACAACAGGCTACAAACCTCTTCATAATGCCACAACCAACTGTCACAGAGACTTTAATTTTTCTCTCTCTAATAACTGGAAATAGCATTACATTATTCTAAAAGCCATGTGGCTCAAAAAAATATACTGTAAGGAGAAAAAAAAGAATCCCTGGAATTAAGTCCAGGACTGCACATATATAGACCCAAGAGAGTCACCGTACTTTTTTTAAAGGCTGTCCAATAACCTCCACTGCTGATACTGTGTCTAGTACTACCTCCACTGCTGATACTGTGTCCAGTACTACCTCGACTGCCAATACGGTGTCCAGTACTACCTCCACTGCTGATACTTGTCCAGTACTATATACCTCCACTGCTGATACTGTGTCCAGTAACTACCTCCACTGCTGATACTTATCCAGTACTATATACCTCCACTGCTGATACTGTATCCAGTACTACCTCCACTGCTGATACTGTGTCCAGTACTACCTCCACTGCTGATACTGTGTCCAGTACTACCTCCACTGCTGATACTGTGTCCAGTACTACCTCCACTGCTGATACTGTGTCCAGTACTACCTCCACTGCTGATACTGTGTCTAGTACTACCTCCACTGCTGATACTAGTCCAGTACTACCTCCACTGCTAATACTGTGTCCAGTACTACCTCCACTGCTGATACTGTGTCCTGTACCTCCTCCACTGCTAATACTGTGTCCAGTACTACCTCCACTGCTGATACTGTGTCCAGTATACTACCTCCACTGCTGATACTGTGTCTAGTACTACCTCCACTGCTGAGTCCAGTACTACCTCCACTGCTGATACTGTGTCCAGTACTACCTCCACTGCTGATACTGTGTCCAGTACTACCTCTACTGCTGATACTCTCTGTCTAGTACTACCTCCACTGCTGATACTGTGTCCAGTACTACCTCACTGCTGCTACTGAGGTTCCCAATGCTGCTTCTGTCCATGTACTTACAACTATTAAAAAGAAACTCAGCAAGTCCTCCTACATTGATGATGAGTTGAAAGAACTTTGTAAGATAGGTAACAAAGACAGTACTGAGAGCTGTACCAGTACTGACACCAGTATCAGTGAGAGCTATGCCAGTGCCATCAGTATCAGCAGTTAGAGCTCTGCCAGTGCCATCAATAGCAGTTGTGAGAGTGAGAGCAGTAATTTTGACTGAAGAAGAAGATCGTAATGGATGTGGGTTGAGAATGTTTGAAATTTGGGGGTTACAGAGTGCCAAGAAGACAAGTATGTGTTGTATAGAGTGTGAAGCTGGCCCTATCTTACAAGGAGGATTTTGCCAAGCACTGGAGTTAATGCATTTTCCCTTATTTCTTTTGTGAAAACTGTACTAAGTCCACTCTCATACCATATACTAAAATTGGCAGGAGAATGGCTGTAAATCAAAAGGGAGTTTTTGCTGGCAAATGTGCAGGAAGTATTTATGCCATTGAGAAAACCTTTTTTGTCATGCTAGACCTTCCCCCACCAATTTCAAATTTCAAAGAATGCCTACACAAAGCAACTTGTAGTTATCAAACAAAAAGCCATGAAGAAGCCCCCAAAAGCTCAAGGCAAGACAGAAATGAAATTCAAGAACATTGTCAAGGTTTATATGGATATTCTTGTTAGCTGTAACAGTACTTGGCAGCGAAGAGGGTTTTCTATCTCCTTTTGAAATAGATCTTATCATTGGTTTTGAAATTGAAAAAAAATGTTCTGGCCTATATTGTGAAATTGAAGAGTATTGTCTAAGTTGTAAACATTGGAAACCAAGATAGGCAATGAATACAATAAGATAAGGCAATGAATACAATAAGATAAGGCAATGAATTCATACAAACCATAATAAGATAAGGCGCAAAACATAATAAGATAAGGTAATGAGCTAGTTTTGGACCTTGCTTCAGACACATACAAAAAATGGGAAAGGTCACTTTCTGGTCAGTACAAATTTTGAAGCGAGTGCTACAGCTGTGGGGTCACGGGAGCCCTGGATTTGTTTGAGTCATCTGTGTCGCACAAGTTGAGGTATAAATACATGATTGCAGATGGAGGTTCTAAAACACATGCCCTTCTTGTTGAAAAGAAACCTTATGGCTTGGACTGCCTGGTAGAGAAGAACAATTGTGTGGGGCATGTACAAAAACATATGGGTACTGCTCTTTGAAACCTCAAGGTTACATGTCGGGGTAAAAAATCTTTTGGATGGCAAAACTATTAGCAGTGCTGGGCGTTTGATGGATAAAAAAATTGATTCTTTGCATAAAAAATTATGGCAAAGCAATCCAAAGTAATTTGGGTAATTCACCCAGGCATGATGAAGGCAGTACAGGCAGCCCTTCTTCATTGCAATTCTAGTGATGAACAACCATGGTAACCTTTGCCTGAAGTAGAAAGATTCCTGGCGTGGGTGGCAAAAGGCTAAGATTGAAACAAAAGAGTATTGTTAAAGCACGAAGACTATCCCTGAGGCTATTATTTTCCTCATAAAGCCAACATATGCACGGCTTGGAAGTAGGTGCCTATTGGTGATGTGCTATACACAGAACACAAATGGTCCTTGCACCATCTAATATAGCAGTTTTGTCCTAAAGACCTTTTCCTTGGTCAGGTGAGCATAGATATTGTATTTGCTTTGGTGGTACTTGGTGATGGTGTATCAGCACTGATGGACCTAGCTGAGCTCTCCAAATAATGTCCAGCCCAATTGCATCCCAGTTCCTTTGAAGTAAAGATAAACTGAGAATCAAGGGAAGTGCCTCTAAAAGAGTATATAGAGAAAGAAATGCAGAAAAATCAGAAAAGGCCTACAAGGCAAGCTGAAAAAGAGGGTGTGGTTTATGGCTGTGACATTTGATGTAGGTTCTCCTGATCCTACTGCTAACTCTTAATATTATTCCAACGGGACCTTGGTTGTATTTTGTCTTGTACTAACTGGACCTTGGTTGTATTTTATCTTGCACTAACTGGACCTTGGTTGTATTTTATCTTGTACTAACTGGATCTTGGTTGTATTTTATCTTGTACTAACTGGACCTTGGTTGTATTTTATCTTGTACTAACTGGACCTTGGTTGTATTTTATCTTGTACTAACTGGACCTTGGTTGTATTTTATCTTGCATCATCCTCTCCAGTCCAGTGCCTGACTTAATGCCCTTCCAATTTCTTCCGTAGGTCTAGTAAGAGCTATATAATCGGAGAAGAATCACCAATTTTAACTCCCATAGATAAGTGCATTGCAGAGCAGAAATTGACCACCTAGGCACTCATGGTTTGAACTGCAAGCAAAGTCGAGAAAGATATTCAAGACATGGATCCCTAAATGATCATTCCTTGATTTCTGCTATATAGGACTCCTTCCTGCCCGGAGCCTAAGGAAAGAGGCCAAATGGGAGGTAACACCAAGGTCACAATGGAAGCTACTTGTTTGGCATATCACCTGTATGGGTACATTTTCTGCCTCTAATTTGAGGGTGTTGGTTTCAGAACCAGGATCTGTGGCCGCTAAAGCAGAGGATCTGAAAAATGCAAATTCATTGTACCAGTTTGTCCAGGAAACACCCCTAGGTGCAACATGGAGAAATTGTGGATGGTATGTTCATGAGAAGAGTGGCAGGAAGATGTTGGAAGGAAATCCACTTAAGTATATAGCAGTAGAGAAGAGTTTAGACAAGAAAGATATGTGAGAGGATTTAGTAACATAGGGGAAGTGAAGGCTGAGCTTTAGGTCAAGGATGGCATCAGCAGGACTCTTAACTGACAAAGGTGTGGATGTGTCAGTATGGTAGATGTGATAGTGTTGTAGAAAATATTTTGCATTTCTTGTTGTACTGAGTTTGTGGTGATCGAGGAAGATCATTGGATATGATCGATTAAAGGGTCTGAAGTGTGGTTGGCAGAATGGAGAAATGAAGATAACGAAGGCCTAATGTTGGGTAAATCAGTAGCAGGGGTGAAGGAAGAGTTGTTGGGAATGGTAGACAGAATTGTAATGGGAAATGTGCTCAAGTGGTGGGAAAAGAGGAAATACTTGATTATTGGTCCCATGTCGTTGTCTTTGGCACCTCCCCCATTGGGCATCCCCAAACAAACTCATTATTTTGTCGTAATCTTTCATGTCTTTTCTCTAGTTCGACTCATCTCAATTCCAAAACAAAATTTTTGTCCCAACAATTCATTTTTTTAAATCAGTTTTGTAATTTTTCTGTCAAACATCAAACAGAACATAAACATTGTAAATATAAGTTCTGGTGATATAGTGACTAACTTCTGTATGCAGGAGCTGCTTGACTGATATATTATATTATATATATAATAGAAACAAGACAAAAAACCCAAAAAATACCAATGTAGATCATGACCCTTTACCTATAATAATATAATGGGTAAAGGAAGATCTTGTTGCATTTTTAACGTCCCCCCTCCCTTTAAAAAAAGTTATAAACCAAAAATGATATATTCATTTATTATGTATTAAAAAAATAACACTTCAATAAATAAATACTCCTTAAAACAGACAAAAACAACAAAATAATAATTAGCAGCAAAACATATATAATATTATATACAGTTATCAAACAAAATGGCCTCCAGCCTCCCACTGACCCTAACACATCCACCAAGTGATGTTGAAGTATATACCTATGCATGGGCCTTCACCTCCCGTCCTTTTCTGTTCCTTTTCTGTACCATTTGGTTGAACTCCTACGAATGCCTCAGAGACCTCATTCCTATTGCCCCCAGTCTCAATAGCACTTAGGAGGTCCTAATGAAGAATATTTGGTTGCTCTCCTTTCCTCTGCCAAAGTTGCCAAAAAATGTCTTGTATGTATAGGAAATGAAACAAGAATTTACCAATACAGTGTTGCCATAATTTTTTGGGTAATTTCCAAATTACTCGCCTGTGTTATCCAAATTTTTGGCAACAAAAAATCCAAACAAAATCCAAACAACATACTAAAGTCTGTTCATAATAGCATTTACACATGTCTTTAATAGTTCAGTGTTTGGTTTAAATTCATAGCATTTTTTAGGAACATTGAATTGCACTGTTAAAAGTGAATTTAATGTAGAAATTCCTAGTCTGTTTCTGTGCCGTTTTGTTGAGACCAATGTGGCTGAATAAACGTTTTGTATCAGCATTGCCATGGGGTATAACTAGAATGGCTTTTGCGAGTTTTGCCAATGTGGAGTAGCGATACTTGGTTTCCAAGCAGTCTTTGATTTGGCTGATTTCATGCCAATACTTAGCCACCTCTGTGATGGCCGTGACTTTAGGGTAATGGCGGCATTCAGAAATCCATAAATTTCTCTTGAAGGCTGGGTTTGTTACCAACTTGAACTACCTGAGGAACACACTCTGCTGCAGCAAGCACCTGACCAGCCATACTGTATTGTTGTAAGCCTGGTTGAAGCCATTTGAGATTGGAGAGTAACTTGTGACTCATAGGTAATCGTTTGACAGCTCCCTTGGCTGCAGCAATCCCCCAAGCTTGGATAGTCCCTAAATTTTCTCATGATAATCCATCCTCTTCTTCAAGGTATGATAGTGGTTATGACCTACGAAAACTTCATGTAAAGGGAGATACTCTTCTGAGTTATCAATACACACTTGTGAAACATGTTCAGCAGCACACACGTACTCAGAATTCATGAACCGCAACAGAAATTTTCGTATAAGCCATCGAGCTCTTGGTAGAGAACATGAAGAATTGGAGATAGCTGCTGCATGTACCTGTTGAAATTATTAACATTGGTAATGCAGAACATAGAAAGAGCAAGTAAGCTTTGGTCAGAGGTTTTTCAAGTACAATCTTTACTCTTCTCACTACTGCCTGCTTATCCTCAGTACTTCAAAAGTATGAGAGTAAAAAGGCTTCATATTGCTCAATACGATTTACACAAGCATCAAGGCTGAGCCATCGTGTTTGGCATGCTTTTAACAACTTGTGTGGCTTGCATTCCACAAAACTCTGAAATTCTTCAAACTGTCGCAGCCTCTTCTGGAAATAATACCATACATCAGTTGTCAGATCTTCCAATTCATCAGGCAAGACTTTGCAAGCTATTAGTGCTGCTATGTGACTATGACAATGAAGAACAACTAAAGCTGGCTGCTTACATCGTAACCGTGACATCACTGAATTTCGTGCTCCCAACATTACATTGGCCCCATCTGTACCTAATCCGACAAGATTATCATAAAGGAGGGTAATTAAATAGCAGCTCGGCAGTTGCCCTCTCTACACTCTCTAGGGCAAAGAAGACACATCTCACCTGTCCTTGGGTGTTATCGAAGAATAGAAGCATAATAGCAGCTTGTTGTGTAACGGTAATATCAGTTGTCTCATCAGTTTGGAGGCTGAAGTATTTAGTCTTAACTGCTGCGGAAATGGTTTTCCAACAATCCTGGGCAATAACTTTCAACACAGCTGTTGCTTTACTACGACTGCGCTTAAAGTCTTTAGCAATAAGAATCAGGAAACATCAACTTGAATAGTTTGGTACAATGATCTTCTTCTGCATGGATTACAGATTCCTCTCTTATTGGCCCAAACTGTAGAGGCAGTACAGTACACCCACACCATCTTTTTCTGAGTGTTATATAGTGTAATTTCGTTTCCTGATGTCTCTTAAGATCTCTAGTATATATATACCACCTCTTCCAAGGTTTATATCATGAGAGCACTTCATACAGAAGGCAAAAGAAGATCCCTTTCTCGAAGTTGACCTGACAATCGCTTTTTTGCAGACTTAGAAGACGTGATAGTTGTAGAGATTTGACTGTCAATGTCAATTTGTGAAACCTCATTATCAGAGTCAGAATCCATATCAGAAGAATCTTCTTCTGGTAACCTTAAGTACTGGGTTCTGAAGATGCCATAGCTAACTCTCTCTGACACTCATTGTGAAAGATTCTAACTCTTGCACAGCTTTAAATGCCCAACCAGATAGCTCATACATGAGCATGCATATAGACCAAAGGGTTCTGGCTCTGCAGGCATATTCCTGCACAGACCAAGTGACCACATGAATATTCCTGCACAGACCAGGTGACCACAAAATGACCACGCTTAGCTAATACAGTGTTTTGAAATAGACTGCACATCTGATATGCATAAAATGTCCTAATGATGAAAAATCCAAACATTTATTTTTATTGATAAAATCCAAACAGAAAATTTAAGGGTAAAAAATCCAAACAGTTTGGATAAAATCCAACAACAAATGTTCTAATAGGTAAAGGGTCCTACATTATATTAATGAGGTAAAGGGTCATATAAATGTTTGCCTTCATTCTAAATTCTTGTCGCATTTCTTTTTTGACTTGTCAGTCAAACATTCCTGATGAAGGCCAGAGCATGCAGTTGAAACGTTGAGAGTAAATTGGAAGTTGATTATATACCGAGGTCATTGTAATTTTATGTCAACTTTGTTGATAATTATAATAAATATAATACTCTCAGAGAACTCTGTTGACAGCGAATTACAATGACCTCCTCGAGATTTACTCTCGATAGATGCTCTAGCCTTTATTGAGATGCCAAGACTCGCGTAAGCTTCATATATACCGGTCCACCATATGATACAAAACACAACTGGCACAGGCAAGCACATAAAGCAGATATATAACATCAAAACAATAAAATAAGTGTACTTGACACCTCCTGTAGTATACTAGACACCTGTAGTATACTAGAATAAAAAATAAAAAGACAACGAATCAACAAAATTACATGCAGAAAAATTATGGTAGGCGTGGTTTCAAGTTCATGCTCTTGAGGGTAGCCACCTAGTAGCCAGGCAATTCCATTCCATAATCTCGATTCAACCACACTCACACTTTGGTGCTAGGCTGATGTGCAGTGCCTCCTTAACTAGCAGTGCCTGGCCTGGTCTAAGATGGTGGCTTCCTCCAACATAATAGGATGTCCATTGTCCCATGCATGTTCAGCAATTGCAGAATTCTTTTTGGCACACTTTTTACAGGCACTTTGATGCTCTTTCATTCTGGTATCCAGTCTTCTGATGGTCTCCCCAATGTAGTATATACTTCCGACAGCTGCAAGGGATGTGGTATATACACAACACATAATTGCATACTAGTTGGTAATTCTCTGCTCAGTTGTGCCCTCCGAAATCTTCCCGATCTGTAAACAACCATGTTAAACTTCCTACAGACCCTCCTGTCTTCACTCATCCCTGCTGCACAAGGAATTATTACCATGGATCCTTCTTTTCAGATTTCAGACCCCTGATTGCCTGTACCTCCGTGTACTCATCTTCCTTTTTGCATTTAAATGCATCCACATAGGAAAGGTTGATGAAGGTTTGCAGAACCATCCTCCATAAAATATTCGAATGATGTTCTTCTTACCGTAGATCCTCCTTATTCCCGATGAAAGCTAGAACATCTAGTCAAAATGTCGAGAGTAAATTTCTAGTGATTTTTTTAGGTCATTGTAATCTTATGCCAACTGATATATATAGTCCTCCGAGAATATTATTTGAATCCCTTTACATAATGCATGTGTCCACAATCCACAATGGTAAGAAAAGACGACCCAACATATTATATTAAGAGTAAGTTATAACTCTAGAACCCATCACAAATGTTCTTTACCAGTAGATTTAGAACACAAAGATGCCAGATACATGCACCGTAAGTAGTTACCAGGTTTCATTGGTGTGCTGTTACATAGCTTGTCACAAGAATATGCTTGAGGATCACATTTGGTAGTGAAAGCATGTAGGTGTTTGCTGACTCGCCTCAATATTACCTTGAAGAGGAGTTACACATTCTTTGTGACGGGTTGCAGCCATAGCGAATTCAGAGGCACATATATACATGAACTTACTTGAATGATAAAATTGGTCGAAACCACCTAGACACTGCCGCCATTGTGTGTTTTAGCAGTTATGAACAGGTGGGTGTTTTTTTTTGCCACTACTCAACATTATTGAGTGCTACTGCACTCACCAACATACGTGCACTCTAGTAATAAACATGGCCAAGGTAATGAATGAGTTATATACCCAAGCAACTTCTTGAAGGAAACTGCTATATAGACCCTAACAAGTGGGGGGGGGGTGGGGTGGAAGAGAGAATTGACCAATGATAAGACCCTTCACCGGTTAAAATAAAAAATAACATCAATTCTACACGGCTTTTTTAAATCTATATTATATATATTTAGGGTCTTCTTACACTGAAAATTTTCGGTTTTTTTTGTTGATCTTAATTTATAGTGTTATTCATGAGTGAAGATAATATAATACATGACATGATAAAAAAATTATTAACAATAGTAGAGGTGGAGAAGGAGACCGAGAAAATAATTAAGTTAGTGGTTTTGGTTACGAAGGAGAGGCAGATAGACAGGACTTTGCCAGTGCCTGTAAGTAACGATAGAACCGTGCCGAGTGACCCACTTTCGTCATGCCCAAGTCCTAAATGTAATTACAAAAGCAAAATAATGAATGCACAGGAGCAACAATGTCACATGACTAAGTCACATGATTGTCATGCCCAAGTCCTACGTGTAATTACATAATGAATGCACAAGAGCAACAATGTCACATGACTGAGTCACACAATTGTGTTGTGACGTGACATTCTTAGACAAATCCAAATGATACTCTTGCGCATGTATGCCAGGCTTTGTGGTCAATAATTAGAGGCACGACACTTGACTCAACACTTTGTGGTCAATAATTAGAGGCACGACACTTGACTCAACACTTTGTGGTCAATAATTAGAGGCATGACACTCGACTCAACACCTTCCATGGTAGACTTTATGGTCAATAATTAGAGTAGCAAGATACTTGACATAACACATCTATGCCAGACTTTATGGTCAATAATTAGAGGAGACAACACTTCTAAGCCAGACTTTATGGTCAATAATTAGAGTAGGCACATTTGACCCACACATCTATGCCAGGAGTCGGAGTCGACATTTTTATGCTATACTTTTTTATGGCCAATAATTAGAGACACATTTGACCCAACACTTTAAGGGGGGACATCTGCACTTTTTTTTTTTTTTTTTTTAACCTGTGGTTACAACTTTAGAGCTCAGTAGATTCTGCAAACTTCATGGTATGGACTTGATATATAGCTCAAAAGATAGGTCTCTCTGTGTGCTCTCTTTTGATACTAAAATATGTTTCATAGGTATAACTATAGGCAAGTTACTAGACCCTAAAGCGGAGGGACCACAAAAACCTGAATCGCTCCAACCTCCATAGAAACCACTCTGAGTTGCGAAGTGCAAAAAAATTAAAAATGGTACAAGTGGCTAGAGGAAGCTCTAGAGTACGCAATGACTATATTGAGTAGGCGTGAAAAATTTATTACCTGGTCAAGCGCGCGGTTGGAAAATTGAAGGCGTTGACAAAGCGTCGCCTTGTCAACGCCTTCAATTTTCCAACCGCGCGCTTGACCAGGTAATAAATTTTTCACGCCTACTCAATATAGTCATTGCGTACTCTAGAGCTTCCTCTAGCCACTTGTACCATTTTTAATTTTTTTGCACTTCGCAACTCAGAGTGGTTTCTATGGAGGTTGGAGCGATTCAGGTTTTTGTGGTCCCTCCGCTTTAGGGTCTAGTAACTTGCCTATAGTTATACCTATGAAACATATTTTAGTATCAAAAGAGAGCACACAGAGAGACCTATCTTTTGAGCTATATATCAAGTCCATACCATGAAGTTCGCAGAATCTACTGAGCTCTAAAGTTGTAACCACAGGTTAAAAAAATAAATAAAAAAATGCACAGACGGTCCCCCTTAAAGGGAGGCTTGCAAGGGAAAAAATATATATTTTTTGTTGCTGTTTATCTGCTCAATAGGATGTGCTGAGTATGTATTAAATTTTTTTAGCTTCTAAAAACAAACTCTTGTTGAGCTAGAGAGCCTTCTTTGGCCTCATTTTGACAGGCAACAGGTCACTTCCTGTTTGGGGGCGTGGCCACGCGATGATGTCACCAGGAGACTGGCTGATACACTGGAAACGAAGGACTCTGTCTCTGTAGCTAGCTCTAGCAGCCTGCACCTCTCCTTTTCTTCTTCAGCAATTGAAAGTTCATCTGAAATATCAGATATAGACCTAGCTGAAGAGCAGCAATCAAGTGGAACAGTAGAGCCTTATCTCTATGAACCTTCAGAAGCTGAGGATAGTAGTGTAGGCACTGTTGAAAGTGATGATTCATTGCAACACAGACTAGAGAACACTAACTGGTAAGGATTTGGCTAGCTCTAGCTAGATTTACTGAATCTACTCCACAGGTGAAACAGTGGCATTGTCAGGTGATGCCTACTGGTCTTGAGTGTATTTGCTGCCATGTAATTGACAAGACAATGTCAGATGCAGGAGAGTGAAAATGTGGTCAGTTGTATCATAGATCATAAGGGATTTGGTCCAGTGTGCCTCAATACATGGGTCCTTCAAGCAGCCTATTTCACTTATCGGCAGCAGTATGGCACTGGTGATGTTCATCACATTCCCTTACATGAGTAAGTAGCTATGTTGTCAAACCAACACATCAAATACTATTTTTTTATTGTTATAGGCGCTACAGATTTATTTCATATTGCCAATTAACTAGCTGGTGTTGGAGGTGGCTTGGGAAGAAGAGTCGGGGTTGTTCTTCCAAGCTGTGCAGTTACAAAGATTAGACAAACATTTCCATCAGAAAACTACAGTGGATTCAAGTACCCTGATATTTGACTTATGTTGTGAATGGATTGATTTAGTAATAGAGCTATGGTAATATTCAATTATTGTTGTACAAGTTAAAGCGACTTCTGTGGTTCTGCACACTGCTTCCTTTTTATAAGGCCTTTCATAATCACTGCAAAGAGGCATATCCTCTGCATGAGCATCTTTGCTTCCAACTCCACTCTGATAAACTAACACAGTTTCATCGATGAGGTCATCTAATGAGAAGACAATCATATACATTACAGAAGTCGCTTTAACTTGTACAATAATAATTGAATATTACCATAGCTCTTGGAAGAACAACCCTGACAATCATATACATTACAGAAGTCGCATTAACTTGTACAATAATAATTGAATATTACCATAGCTCTTGGAAGAACAACCCTGACCCTTCTTCCCTGACCCTTCTTCCAAGCCACCCCCAACACCAGCTAGTTAATTGGCAATATGAAATAAATCTGTAGCGCCTATAACAATAAAAATAGTATTTGATGTGTTGGTTAATTTGACAACATAGCTACTTACTCATGTAAGGGAATGTGATGAACATCAACAGTGCCATACTGCTGCCGATAAAGGTTGCACATCACTGGCACAGCCTATGCATATGTCCATAAATAAGCCCTTTAAAGAGAAAATGAAAGAGTTGTGGATGGAATGGCGTAGGACTTGCAACAGTAGAACATCCCATGGCAATCTCAAGCAGCCGTCAAGACAACAAGCCATTGATTGGGTCTCTGCTGCCTGGGAATCAATTCCAGGAAATTTGATAGATAGGCTGCTTGAAGGTCCCATGTATTGAGGCACACTGGACCAAATCCCTCATGATCTATGATACAGCTGACTACATTTTCACCCTCCTGCATCTTGGACATTGTCTTGTCAATTACATGGCAGCAAATACACTCAAGACCAGTAGGCATCACCTGACAATGCCACTGTTTCACCTGTGGAGTAAATTCAGTAAATCTAACTAGAGCTAGCCAATTAATCCTTACCAGTCAGTGTTCTCTAGTCTGTGTTGCAATGAATCATCACTTTCAACAGTGCCTACACTACTATCCTCATCTTCTGAAGGTTCATAGAGATAAGGCTCTACTGTTCCACTTGATTGCTGCTCTTCAGCTAGGTCTATATCTGATATTTCAGATGAACTTTCAATTGCTGAAGAAGAAAAGGAGAGGTGCAGGCTGCTAGAGCTAGCTACAGAGACAGAGTCCTTCGTTTCCAGTGTATCAGCCATTGAAATCAGTCTCCTGGTGACATCATCGCGTGGCCACGCCCCCAAACAGGAAGTGACCTGTTGACTGTCAAAATGAGGCCAAAGAAGGCTCTCTAGCTCAACAAGAGTTTGTTTTTAGAAGCTAATTTTTTTTTATACATACTCAGCACATCCTATTGAGCAGATAACAGCAACAAACAAAAAAAAAAAAAATTTCCCCTGCAAGCCTCCCTTTAATGCCAGGCTTTATGGTCAGGAGTCATGACTCAACACTTCTGTGCCAGACTTATGGTCAATAATTCGAGGTCACGACACTTGACTCAACACTTCTATGGCAGATATTACGGTCAATAATTAGAGGCATGACACTTGACTCAACACATCTATGGTAGACTTTATTGTCAATAATTAGAGGCATGACACTTGACTTATACCAGACTTTATTGTCAAATGATTAGAGGAGTCTTGATACATAACTCATGCTTGTCTCATCACTTGTTCTGGAAGATACAGGGAGGAAAAAATCTCAAAATGTATGTACACGCTATCATAGCTCTTTCTCTTCTACTTCAAACATTCTGAAACAATATAGATGCTGTTGGATTTCAATTTTACAAATCATTTTTTCGTTATTTATCCGAGTTCACGATGAGTGAGCTAGGTGACATCACGTGACATGATGTAGCACGATTGTAACATTTTGTTGCAACATCAGGAAATAATGAAATGTAATAGAATGCAGACATGATACAGGACACTTTGAGCTCTAGTGCTAACTCAACATTCAGTGACCAAGTTCACTTTGCTGGGAGCAAAGGATGAAATTCAGGAGAGGAAAGGTTGAAGTTAAACGGGCCAGGCCGCCACACATCATCAATAATGAAATATAGTGTTAATATGAGGTCCAAATATGCACAGCTCAAACATTCTTCGCAATATATATATAAATAACAAGGTGCTAAATCTTTACTAATCTTTCTCTAGGCCATTCTGCCTGTCTCTGTTTCTTTGTCCTCAGAATCCGCTGGTCATGTAATGCCCCCCCAGAACTCGCTGGTCATGTAATGCCCCCCCAGAACCCACTGGTCATGTAATGCCCCCCCAGAACCCGCTGGTCATGTAATGCCCCCCCAGAACCCGCTGGTCATGTAATGCCCCCCCAGAACCCGCTGGTCATGTAATGCCCCCCCAGAACCCGCTGGTCATGTAATGCCCCCACAAGGTTTAAAACAGCCGCAATGGCCAAACTAGGGTCGACACTGCAACAGTCCTCTTGACCCTTTTTCTGTCTTGCATCCCAAGGGCTGTTCTGCAGATTATATCTGACCTACTAGACAACTGAAACCCAGTCAACTAGCGGGGAAATGA
Organism: Cladorhizidae sp. MBARI D1340-BT2; assembly: GCA_028752905.1. NCBI lineage: Eukaryota > Metazoa > Porifera > Demospongiae > Poecilosclerida > Cladorhizidae > Cladorhizidae sp. MBARI D1340-BT2. Next base: position 45,925,767 of record JAQNBH010000006.1, read on the forward strand.
TACTTCCTGTTCGACTGAAAGCAGGCCATTTTTGGGGGGTAGGGAGTAGAAGGGAAAAAAGCCTGACAAGGACAAGGACGCTGCACAAGCACCTGGTCTACCAGAAACCACTCGGAATACATTCGCTATGAGATCCTTCAGTTCTGGATGATCTCTTTGTTGTTAGACAGAGCGTATCTTGGGAGTGGCATTTAGCTTTCATCGATGGAGAAGTTTCATCGATGGAGAAGATTCTTATACCAAACCACAGCATATTATATTTTATTATATTTGCATAATCAATAAAAGAATCATGGGAAGTTGATGATGATTAACCGCAAATTAAGTCAGTGGTTAATCTGCTGTGTAAGTGACATCAGTCAGCACTGATCAGGGCTCTGACCCACATGGCTACAGACCTCTCTCCTTGAGGTGCTTAAGAAGAGATTTCAACAACAGACAGACCAGATTAATTCTACGTGACTGTCACATGACAGACCAACATGTACTAACCTGCAGGTCAGTCTTCTTGAGTCGCAGCAGATCTTCTCCATGGTAGCCACGTTGCTGGAAGATGGGACAGTACTCTCCCATTCCCACTCCCTCTAGCCACTGACACACGTCATCATTAACCCACAACTCCACCTCTGCAAGCAACCACACCACACTTACATACATGTACACCACTCACACCATGCACACACACATGTACACCACACTCACACACACTTGTACACCACACTCACACACACAACAATCACACCACACTCACACCATGCACACATACACACCACACTTACATACATGTACACCACTCACACCATGCACACATACACAACAAGTACATGTATACCACAATAACACCATGCACACCACACTCACACCATGCACACACACATGTACACCACACTCACACACACATGTACACCACACTCACACACACATGTACACCACACTCACACCATGCACACATACACACCACACTCACATACATGTACACCACTCACACCATGCACACATACACAACACAGTACATGTACACCACAATCACACCATGCACACCACGCACGCACACAAACTCACACACACTTGTACACCACACTCACACACATGTACACCATACTCACACACATGTACACCACACTCACACACACATGTACACAAACTCACACCATGCACACACACATGTACACACACATGTACACCACACTCACACACACTTGTACACACACTCACACCATACATGTACACCACACTCACATCATGCACACGATACATGTACACCACACTCACACATACATGTACACACCACTCACATACACACCACACTCACACACCACACACACGTACACAACACTCACACCATGTCATGAACACATATCAAACACACACCCATTTTGGGATTTTGGGACACAGTCATCATTACCAATTGCCCCTCCTCCCTTTCCCCCATCTCACCTTTGCCTATCCCCTTAGCGATGGTGGTGGCTTGAATGATGTCATCTGGGCACAGCTGTGTAGCCCTCTCCCTGTGAGGAGGTAGGTAGGGGTTTCCCCCCTGCTGTACAGAGCAGGGGCACACCAACAGCAATGTATCCGATCCCCGGCGAATCTGTGAGGACTGCACAAAGCGAAAGAGAAAATAGACTCATTTGAGTGGTTAATTAAGTTCAAGGCTTCAAAACACCCCCCGTGTGTGCTGCTAAGATATCACCAATCTCACGCAGAGAGACAGAGGCTAAGATATCACCAGTCTCACGCACACAGACAGAGGCTAAAATATCACCAGTCTCATGCACACAGACAGAGGCTAAAATATCACCAGTCCCACGCACACAGACAGAGGCTAAAATATCACCAGTCCCACGCACACAGACAGAGGCTAAAATATCACCAGTCTCACGTACACAGACTAAAATATACCAGTCTCATGCACACAGACAGAGGCTAAAATATCACCAGTCAATGCACACAGACAGAGGCTAAAATATCACCAGTCTCACGTACACAGACAGAGGCTAAAATATCACCAGTCTCACGCATACAGGCAGAGGCTAAAATATCACCAGTCTCACGCACACAGACAGAGGCTAAAATATCACCAGTCCCACGTACACAGACAGAGGCTAAAATATCACCAGTCAACGCACACAGACAGAGGCTAAAATATCACCAGTCTCACGTACACAGACAGAGGCTAAAATATCACCAGTCTCATGCACACAGACAGAGGCTAAAATATCACCAGTCAATGCACACAGACAGAGGCTAAAATATCACCAGTCTCACGCACACAGACAGAGGCTAAGATATCACCAGTCTCATGCACACAGACAGAGGCTAAAATATCACCAGTCCCACGTACACAGACAGAGGCTAAAATATCACCAGTCTCACGTACACAGACAGAGGCTAAAATATCACCAGTCCCACGTACACAGACTAAAATATCACCAGTCCCACGTACACAGACAGAGGCTAAAATAATACCAGTCTCACGTACACAGACAGAGGCTAAAATATCACTAGTCTCACTTACACAGACAGAGAGATTGTCAACTACTAGGCCTCTCAGAAGAGTATCCACTTCCTGAACAGCTCCTCGTAGTTGAGGAGCGATCTCTGGAGATATGCGCCGCATGTTGATGAACCATAGGACCTCCTGTACCAGGGCCTTCAAGTCCCGCTCAAAGTCCTGTAAGTGGAAGAGGTTGGCCGTGTCAGAGATCAGTCCTCCTTCCAAGAAGACACGCTCGAGGGATTGTGTGACGGAGGACACGTATGGGATGAGGTCACGTTGTACATCATTGTTAATCTCGGACTCCGCCTTGATGCTGCGAGAGGGGAGGCAGCGAGGAGGACGAAGGAGAGGGAGCGAGAAGGAAGGAAGAAGGAGAAGGAAGAAAGGAGGGAGAAGGAAGGAAGGAGCGAGAAGGAAGGAAGGAGGGAGAAGGAAGGAGGGAGGGAGAAGGAAGGAGGAGAAGGAAGGAAGAAGGAGGGAGAAGGAAGGAAGAAGGAAGGAGGGAGAAGGAAGAAGGAGGGAGAAGGAAGAAGGAGGGAAAAGGAAGAAGGAGGGAGAAGGAAGGAGGAGGGAGAAGGAAGGAAGGAGGGAGAAGGAAGGAAGGAGGGAGAAGGAAGGAAGGAGGGAGAAGGAAGGAGGAGGGAGAAGGAGGGAGAAGGAAGGACGGAGGGAGAAGGAAGGAAGAAGAAGGAAGGAAGAAGGAGGGAGAAGGAAGAAGAAGGAAGGAAGAAGGAGGGAGAAGGAAGAAGGAGGGAGAAGGAAGGAAGAAGGAGAAGGAAGGAAGGAGGGAGAAGGAAGGAAGGAGGGAGAAGGAAGGAAAAAGAGGGAGGGAGAAGGAAGGAAAAGAGGGAGAGAGGAAGAAAGGGAGAGAAGTATGAAGGAAAGAGGGCAGCAAGGGAGAGGGCATTGAGAGAATGTATAGAAGTATGGTGACAGTATTTAATACACGGCACTTCCTCGATTAGAACGTGCGTCCCTTCATCTTGAGTTGCCTAGCTGTGTACTCTTCGAGGGGCTGCTCTATTATTTGAACATGACTAACAGGCATGTGCACAATAGTTGCACCCGCCGGACTCGAACAGGTGACAATTATTAATAGTAGCAGTGTTCGAGTAATAGCCATCGTCCTCTATTCTAGTTTCCTCTTCTTCCTGGTCGGCTTCGTTGCTTGTGAAGGGATCGTCGTCAGTCTCTCCCTCTTCTGTGGTGTTTGGCCATTGCTGGCGATGTCTACTGCAGCATTGTCTGCTACTTGCCCGGGCTTTAAACAGTGATGTCTGCTACTTGCCCGGACTTTAAACAGCTGCTACTTGCCCGGGCTTTAAACAGTGAATGCTGTCATCATGTGACCATCTGTCTCAAGAGACACGGCAATTTTGAAGGATTTGATTATCACCTCAGTGGTGACAGGTTGCCAAGCTTTTTTCACCCACTCCAGACAGCATTTTCTCTGAAGCTTTCATACTTCTGGCTGGTGCGCAGTCTAATTGAGGGTGCGGTCTAACCAAGGGCGCAAATGGTACACAGTCTAATCGAGGAAATACGGCAATTATTTTTTGTCACCGTCAGTATCACCGTCAGTAAATGTAAATTATAATTAAGTATTTCTTGTCCTCCACTCACTAGCTGATAAGTGGTGGCACATTTGCTGCCATCTCCCTGTAGTGGTTCAGGTCCTCCGCACCGAACGTCTGCTGTAGCGTACTCGTCACTGGCGGAAGAGGGAGCACCATGGTTGAACAATGCTTCTGCTTCCACGACTCCAACGTCAGACTGAACGCCTTGTCTTTCACCAGCATACGAGCCTTGTTCTTGTGTGAGATGATGATGGTGCCAGGCTTCTGGAGCCACGCCTCTCCATCCACTTGTACCGGAAGAGAGTCGGGACCCTTCAGGGTGACCTTAGCCACCCGGCATTGCCTCAATCGATGGTTCTGTATGCCCAGGACTTTGGCAGTGGCAATGGAAGTGAGACCTGCCACCGCCACCACCTCCATCAACTTATCATCATGGGAGGGAGCACAGAAACCCTAGGTGTTGGTAAAGGGTCATCAACACAAACTGATAGCAGTACAAAAATGTGCATGCTCGATACTAAATGGTAAAGGGTCACACGGCAATCCAATCGAGTTGTTTGTTTCTAATTAAGAACAGTTTTGTTCGCTTCAAGTTATCGTGTTTCTATTTATTTGTTTGTTTGTTTGGTATTTGTTTGTTTGTTTGTGTATTATAATTGAGCAGTGGAGACTACACCGAGTTCTACAAAGTGCAGCTCAAGAGCTTTATTGCTGTTGTACACTGCACATACCAGCGCGTGCCATGTCTTGCTGCTGTTGTCGACTATACCCATGTAGGGTCAGCTACAGCCTCCTCCAAGGACTTGGGAACCAATTGCACAGGAGAACTCCACAACCAAACAGCAGGTGTTTAGGACAAAACCTGCTACAGCCTCATTTGGACTTGCTACAGTTTGCCAGGAGCATAAGTTCCACAAACCAAACAGCTGGGTTATTCGTTCTGCTTATAATAGAGCACATATAATAGAGCACATATAATAAAGCATGTGTGCTAGTTTGATTACATCCCTGACAAAGTTACCCAATGGATATTCTTCACCGACCGCTACATTCTGCAATTGAGAAAGAGGTGAGTCGTGGACATGCATTCGAACATTTTGAGTCTTCTGCTGCTCAAGTCTTTATCAATGGACATGTGTGCAAGTTATGTGTGAGTGGAAAGGAGATGACACAAAACATAAGTTGTGTTCACATGGGGCATGTAATCAAGATTCTAACCGGGCTTTCAGTAAGCATCCTAAATGCAGATTAATTCAAGTCCTGGTTAGCTAACCCACCCACCCACGGTGTCAATAGGTGGGTGACAATCAAACTGAAGGCAGGCGGGAAAAGGCCCGTGCAAACAAGGCTATACAGAATACAGTCCTTTAGGTGAATTTCATGGGGCCACGCCTGTTGTTGGTTGGTTGCCAGTCTACACTACAGTACCTTAGAGAAGACTCGAGGCACATGGGAGTCTTTTTGGAGCTAATATTAGCCGAAAGCATTTAGGAAACTATGAAGCAACTGATGTGAGTTTTAGCTGAGACATGAGGTTTGATGTGTGTGTGTGTTATTGTGTGTGTGTGTGTGTTGTGTTGTGTTTGTGTGTGTGTGTGGTGTGTGTGTGTGTCTGGTGTGCGTGTGTGTGTTTTTAGTTCGGCAGTCCACCATCTTGAAATAGGAGTCTAAACAATATGGGAGGGTCGCCGCACTCTCCAATAACAATTTTGGGGAAGCAGCAGTTGATTGGGACAAATAACAACGGAGTTCACCAAAGAGCTGTGACTTACTTAGCCACAGCCATGGAACCATATAGTAATCACAGGGTCAACTCCAATGCTATAGTAATCACAGGGTCAGCTCTAATGCTATAGTAATCACAGGGTACACTTCAATGCTCTAGTAATCACAGGGTCAACTCCAATGCTATAGTAATCACAGGGTCAACTCCAATGCTATAGTAATCACAGGGTCAGCTCTAATGCTCTAGTAATCACAGGGTACACTTCAATGCTCTAGTAATCACAGGGTCAACTCCAATGCTATAGTAATCACATGGTCAACTCCAATGCTATAGTAATCACAGGGTCAACTCCAATGCTATAGTAATCACAGGGTCAACTCCAATGCTATAGTAATCACAGGGTCACTCCAATGCTATAGTAATCACAGGGTCAGCTCAATGCTATAGTAATCACAAGGTCAGCTCAATGCTCTAGTAATTACAGGGTCAACTCCAATACTATAGTAATCACAGGGTCAGCTCAATGCTCTAGTAATTACAGGGTCAACTCCAATACTATAGTAATCACAGGGTCAACTTCAATGCTCTATCAATGCTCTAGTAATTACAGGGTCAACTCCAATGCTATAGTAATCACAGGGTCAACTCCAATGCTATAGTAATCACAGGGTCAGCTCTAATGCTATAGTAATCACAGGGTACACTTCAATGCTCTAGTAATCACAGGGTCAACTCCAATGCTATAGTAATCACAGGGTCAACTCCAATGCTATAGTAATCACAGGGTCAGCTCTAATGCTATAGTAATCACAGGGTACACTTCAATGCTCTAGTAATCACAGGGTCAACTCCAATGCTAATGCTATAGTAATCACAGGGTCAACTCCAATGCTATAGTAATCACAGGGTCACTCCAATGCTATAGTAATCACAGGGTCAGCTCAATGCTATAGTAATCACAGGGTCAGCTCAATGCTCTAGTAATTACAGGGTCAACTCCAATACTATAGTAATCACAGGGTCAGCTCAATGCTCTAGTAAAATTACAGGGTCAACTCCAATACTATAGTAATCACAGGGTCAACTTCAATGCTCTAGTAATTACAGGGTCAACTCCAATGCTATAGTAATCACAGGGTCAACTCCAATGCTATAGTAATCACAGGGTCAACTCCAATGCTATAGTAATCACAGGGTCAACTTCAATGCTCTAGTAATTACAGGGTCAACTTCAATGCTCTAGTAATTACAGGGTCAACTTCAATGCTCTAGTAATCACAGGGTCAAAGGCTGACACCCCCCGTACACTCACATCTTTCTCCCTTTCTGTGCCCCAGAAGTTTGTGCCGGCCATGTAGCTGGGGATATTGAGGAAGACAAGCCCTTGCAACCTCTGGGGCAGCTCCACTGGGCCCCCATCACACTCTAACTGGATCCGACGCTCCAAGTATCGCTGTGAGTTGGATAAAAACTCCTTCCCTCCGAGAAGTCCATAGAGCATCATGTTCTTAGTTCGGCTCCTACAGTAATACACACCCACAAACACACATACAAACACCATAACAGCAAATCTGATTAAACATTGGGACAATAATAATGCCACTAGGCAGTGTCTCTGGCTCTATGGGGGACACCACAAGCTGTTGAAATGATGATGCCTCTTCTTCTTCGCATTGCAGCCCAAAAACTCACCAAGAGAAAAACAAATCCGAATCCGAATCCAGAGGAACCCTCATGGGAGACACAATGTTTTAACCCTTTCTATTGCCAAATCTATGCTATTTTTATTCTTCAAATACTTACAAGTTACAATGTTTTCACCCTTTCCATTGCTGAATCTATGCTATTTTTATTCTTCAAATACTTACAAGTTACAATGTTTTAACCCTTTCCATTGCCAAATCTATGCTATAGATTTTATTCTTGATATAGTGTAGATACAATAACTTTCAATAACTTTCTAGATAATAGTTACTCCCTCGACGTTTCGGCGGTGCTCTAGGTGAAACGTTGATTATCGAGAAAGTGATCTTATCTACTCAACAAATTGTATGGCAACCAGGCCATCATGCCTTCAAAGTTGTTATGAAGCATGTTTGTAACCCAGTTAGTTGCTATGTGAATGTATTCTAGTGTGTGCAATAGTCCTATACCAACAATAACAGAGAACAAACTATATTGGATTGAAAAAATAAATAATATATTAAAAAAATTAATTTATTTTTATTTTTAAAGGAACAAGACTGTCTAGGCAAACGACAAATAATTTAACGACCCTTTACCCACTTTACCAATTAATAAAAATAAAAATAGTGTACACCAATATTATACTGCAGTTGGTACACATGATTTTAAATGGTAAATGGTCATCTAACTCTAGCAGTGGTCTACACATAGGTACAGAGACTTGTTCACTTCCTCTTTTGGGGGGGGGGGGGCATGTCTATTTGTAGAACCCCCCCCCAATTTCAAGGTCGTTTTTGTTGTTTCAATTTGGGATGCATTAACATTCCCTATATTTGGTTTGACCCACTTTTTAAACCGGTAGATGGCAAAAACCTCCAAAACCCAAAGCTCATACATGACTCAATTCACAGCAGCAGCTTCTGAGCTACCTAAACACAGTAGCTATTAGTTTCAAAAAGTCTCCAAGCATGCCTTGAATCCTTCGCTAAGGCAGTGCATTTGGCAGACATAAAAACCAAAGTCACTGTGGGCTAGTCACTGTGGGCTAGATGTACATGCACATCATCTCCCTCTGTTGTCTACCAATAATGTGCTCACAACTTGTTCCTTCATTATAGGACTCTGAATGTTCCAATGCACTCCCACGGCTAATTTGTTTCTTGATTCTTGACAGCAGGAAAAGGCATGGAAGGGGTCATTGTTGTGATGGATCCATCGAGCTCATATGCTGTTTATAATTAGAAGTGGGGGAAGATCTTCCATCTTCAAAACATGTCTCTGTGGCTGAATCTGAACTGAGCGGTTAGTCGACCTACTGTACTGATGAATCTACAGCAATGTGTGAATGTGTGCATGTGTGTGTGTGTGTGGCTTTGCTCTGCAGCTCCTTTGCAACTGTTGCCAAATCCTTGAAAGCTGATCCACTAGTCCTGCGAGGCCACTAAGTCCTGCGAGGCCACTAAGTCCTGCGAGGCCACTAGTCCTGCGAGGCCACTAGTCCTGCGAGGCCATTAGTTCTGCGAGGCCACTAGTCTGCGTGTGAAGACGGGTGGGTGCCCATGCCTCGCCTCAGGGGACTGCTATTTCCCTAACAACCCAAGTTATGTGGCTCAGTTAATTTGGCGAGAAAGAGGAGTATTCTCTTGGGATGTGGGAATAGTCTGGTGTGGGGAGCTCGCTGCATGCACCCAGGCCAGGTACGAGTAAGTGATGGTTCATAGCCGTGACAAGTTAGGCCAGAAGGGAAGCAGCCTGAAGTCTTATCCAGAGGCCCAGGGCAGCCTGAAGTCTTATCCAGAGGCCCAGGGCAGCCTGAAGTCTTCTCCAGAGGCCCAGGGGTGACACGAGGCCGAGATGTTCATTACTAACAGTGGGATGTGTTGTGTTTGTGTGTGGTGCCGAGTTATCACATTTCTTTAATAAACCACACCCCTTTTTGCGTGGATACCCACACTGTAGGTGATGATTGTGCACAACAACTAGCATTGTCATGACCTTTGTGTGACCTCGGCCTATAGGACATGACATGACCTACATAAGAAGATTCTGATTAGGAAACAGTCATAATAGCAACTACCCACCCAGTCATAATAGCTATTCTTCAGGTCAAACCACAGACTTCCTGCGCTAATGAGAGTCCCCACCCCCCATACTTAGACATGTTAAATTAAATCTATAGCTGCATACAGTACGTACATGCGTGCGAAAGTGTGCATGTGTGTGTGTGCATGTATGTGTGTGAACACAACCCACAACAATAAGCGGTGTAGTTTACTAGACTAGACCACGGGCAAGCCTTTGTGGGGTGAGCACACTTGAATGCTGTGTAGTGGGATTCAACAAATGCATTTATAGGGGACTAGGGCCAGGATTCTGGCACAGCTTGAGAATGGGCTTGGTCTGTGGAACATAGTAACTCTTGGTATTGTCTGACCTCACTCTAACTTACTATGCAGCCAGTTCTCTCTCCTCTACTGACTGTGCAGCCAGTTCTCTCTCCTCTACTGACTGTGCAGCCAGTTCTCTCTGCTCTACTGACTGTGCAGCCAGTTCTCTCTCCTCTACTGACTGTGCAGCCAGTTCTCTCTCCTCTACTGACGGTGCAGCCAGTTCTCTCTCCTCTACTGACTATGCAGCCAGTTCTCTCTCCTCTACTCACTGTGCAGCCAGTTCTCTCTCATCTACTGACTATGCAGCCAGTTCTCTCTCCTCTACTGACTGTGCAGCCAGTTCTCTCTCCTCTACTGACTATGTAGCCACTTCTCTCTCCTCTACCGACTATGCAGCCAGTTCTCTCTCCTCTACTGACTGTGCAGCCAGTTCTCTCTCCTCTACTGACTATGTAGCCACTTCTCTCTCCTCTACCGACTATGCAGCCAGTTCCCTCTCCTCTACTGACTATGCAGCCAGTTCTATCTCCTCTACTGACTATGCAGCCAGTTCTCTCTCCTTTACCGACTATGCAGCCAGTTCTCTCTCCTCTACTGACTGTGCAGCCAGTTCTCTCTCCTCTACTGACTCTGCAGCCAGTTCTCTCTCCTCTACTGACTATGCAGCCAGTTCTCTCTCCTCTACTGACTGTGCAGCCAGTTCTCTCTCCTCTACTGACTATGCAGCCACTTCTCTCTCCTCTACTGCCTGTGCAGCCAGTTCTCTCTCCTCTAGTGACTATGCAGCCAGTTCTCTCTCAAAAATTTATATTAATTTATATCACGCGCCTAATCTCTGTATGCACATGCCCACTAGATTGATTACAAAACTTTGCTTCCAGTTGGACAGGGCGAGCGAGCAAAATTAAAAATGGCTGACGATCGCAACTGCCTTCATGAACGTTCCTGGATATTTCTACTATTTCTGTCGGTGGAAAACAGCACAAGCACATGCTTACCAGGAATCACTCTGAGTTCCTTGGTTTAATTAAATGCAGCTTGTGACATCTAAATCGCTCATTCTTATCAAAATGGGCAAATTAGCTTACTTTTCAACATTATGGAACTGTTTCTACTCTTTGCACGAAAGAAAACGTACTTTGGTGAGAAATCTCCCCTTTTTAAACAGTTTTAAGAAGTCGCAGCTAAGATATACTAATTACAACAAACCACCAACAAAGCCTGCGCTGAATGGTTAAGAAGGGCTATTATTAGCTTAGATTCACTGCAAGTTCGTTCAAAGCTCGCCATATTCATGGCAGGCAACTCATTCAGGCATTGCCCCATAGATAACAGAAACTTTCTATAACGACACAGTAATGTGGGAATTGCCGTCAACTATGTGAACTCTGACCCCACATACAGTCACACCCACTCACTTGTAATAGGACGGATTTTTCTCTCGTGTCGTGTTAAACTTGTAAGCAATCTTAGCATCCAGACCAAGACCGAAGTAATTGTTCATCACAGCCACCTCCTTCATTGTGGGCAGAAGTCTACACGAGGAGGTGGAGAACGAGAGAAAGGAGAGGAGGAGTCAGTAATAGAAGGAGGAGCCAGAGGAGGAACAGAAATACAGTAAGACGAGGAGAGAGGAGGAGGACGAGGAGCGGCCAGAATGGGAGGGGCAAAAATAGGAGGAGGAGCCGGGGAGGGTGAGAAGGAGCAGCAAGCACAGAAGGGGTACAGAGAGAATGTGAAAAGGTCAATAGAGAAGGACAGTATACGAAAGGAAGGCAGGAGTAGAGAGAAGAAAGAGAGAGTGTTGGAGGAGAATGGAAGTGGAAGGAGATGTGACATGGAGGATAACTAAGTGCGAGGACACAAGCACGTGCCACTCTCGGAGCGACCGGGCACTCACGGTGCAGGGTCCACCACTGATCCCATGGAAGAGACGGATTCCTTGCTAGACCTGTGACTGCAGCACATTTTGCTACGATCACCTGTGCCCAATCTGCCCTTAGCCTGCATTCCTATCTCCCAGGACAACTCCTTAATCTCCTCCAGCTCCTCAGCACGTATACGTATGGTGTCCAGGGCTATAAAATTACCATGATAACAACATCTGGTGCTTAGTTACAGCTCTGCATCCTACTGTATGTGTACTCTCAAAAGAGACAGGACATATTCTATTAGACACTGTACACCACCAGTGGTATTCAGGTAAGCTTCTCTCTGGGTTGAAGCAGGTTGACAAATAGCTCTATGGGGACACACATCGGACCAACACCACACTGGGTTGAGGCAAGTTGAAGTAGGTTGACAATAGCTCTATGGGGACACACACTGGACCAACATCACAATGGGTTGAGGCAGGTTTAAGTAGGTTGGCAAAGCTCTATGGGGACACACACTGGACCAACACCACACTGGGTTGAGGCAAGTTGAAGTAGGTTGACAATAGCTCTATGGAGACACATACTCGATCAACATCACACTGGGTTGAGGCAGGTTTAAGTAGGTTGGCAAAGCTCTATGGGGACACACACTGGACTAACACCACACTGGGTTCAGGCAAGTTGCAGGCTGACAATAGCTCTATGGGGACACACACTGGACCAACACCACACTGGGTGGAGGCAAGTTGAAGTGACAATAGGTCTATGGGGACACACACTGGACCAACATCACACTGGGTTGAGGCAGGTTTAAAGTAGGTTGACAATAGCTCTATGGGGACACACACTGGACCAACACCACACTGGGTTGAGGCAGGTTTAAGTAGGTTGGCAATAGCTCTATGGGGACACACACTGGACCAACACCACACTGGGTGGAGGCAAGTTGAAGTACGTTGACAATAGCTCTATGGGACGAGCAACATCACACTGAGTTGACGTAATTAATTCCTGTGCAAGCACATGGATCAGAATTATTCATAAAGTACGTAGCAAGCGCCCAGTAGATTAGGATGCAATCATTGTACAAGAGGCCAGGAGAGACGATAAATAAATCAGTGAAGATGATCTGTCCATAGTAGTAGGAAGCTGAAGTTGATACCTCAGAAGTTCTAGTGAATGTAGGTGGTCAAGAAAAACAGTGCTGTAATTAGAGTCGAGATTGGTTAGACAGATGTCTTTTTGGGGTGGGTGGAAAATCCTCACCTATGCAAGAGCTTCCCAAATTATCGCAACAAAAGAAAGAAAAAAAGAGTAACGAGTCATAAAATTTAGTTCAGCCGTGTCTGTTTCATGATGCCAGCGCCAATTAGACATAGCAAGCACCTCCCATCTGATTTTTGAGCCCAGCAGATTAAGTGCCCAGGGGCATTGACTACGTACTTCACGGCAATTAAGCAGAATAAAATTCCTCTACCCTCCATATGTCCCACCTCTTTCTGTGACGTCAATGACGTTGCCCAGTTCCTTCTTGAGGCTATTAGCTCTTGCCATTAATTGCTCCCGCTGCACAAACACCTGATCAGTGGGTGGAGCTTCCTGCTCAGTTGTTGACGAATCCTTGAAGTTGGTAATGAGGCTGGCTAGTTTTCCCTGTAGGACAATGCAGCGCTGCACTAGAGGGTCGTCCTGAAACTCCAAGGACGAAGGCTCACTCTTTATATCCGACACCACTGATGACAGAAACTCTTTTACCACGCCCCCCAATAACCTGATGGATTATATATAGAGTTTAATAATTAGAAGCATGTACACATTCATTTATATGTATAATGCAAACAAGGGTTAACAGCAAGTAATGCAGATTAGAGTTAACAAGTAATGCACATTAGGGCTAACAACAAGTAATACAGACTAGGGCTAATACTAATTATGCTAACTACGGCTAACAACAAGTAATACGGACTAGGGCTAACACTAATTATGCTAACTATGGCTAACAGCAAGTAATGCAGACTAGGGCCAACAGCAAGTAATGCAGATTAGGCCTAACAGCAGACTAGGGCTAACAGCAAGTAATGCAGACTAGGGTTAACAGCAAGTAATGCAGATTAGGCCTAACAGCAAGTAATGCAGATTAGGCCTAACAGCAAGTAATGCAGATTAGGCCTAACAGCAAGTAATGCAGATTAGGCCTAACAGCAAGTAATGCAGACTAGGGCTAACAGCAATTAATGCAGACTAGGGTTAACAGCAAGTAATGCAGATTAGGCCTAACAGCAAGTAATGCAGATTAGGCCTAACAGCAAGTAATGCAGATTAGGCCTAACAGCAAGTAATGCAGATTAGGCCTAACAGCAAGTAATGCAGACTAGGGCTAACAGTAAGTAATGCAGACTAGGGCCAACAGCAAGTAATGCAGACTGGGGTTAACAATAAGTAATGCAGACTAGGGCCAACAGCAAGTAATGCAGACTGGGTTAACAGTAAGTAATGCAGACTAGGGTCAACAGCAAGTAATGCAGACTGGGGTTAACAATAAGTAATGCAGACTAGGGCCAACAGCATAATGCAGACTAGGTTAACAATAAGTAATGCAGACTAGGGTTAACAATAAGTAATGCAGACTAGGGTTAACAATAAGTAATGCAGACTGGGGCTAACAGCAGTAACAGCAAGCTGGTTCATTAAACACAGACTTACTCAGCAGACTTTAGCAAATTCTGCTCATCCTCAGAGATGAGCACTGTTGAGAAGCTGTGTGCAAGGTCAGAGAGAGACTTGTGGAACTCTGAAATCTTTAACGTGTTCTGTGGACTTCCATGCCCTCTCACTATGTCCCTCTCTTCTTCCCCGGCATTTTCCACCTCCTCCTCTCTCCCCTCCCTTCTCCTCCCGTCACCTTCCTCACTGACACCATTGAGTACGTGGGGTGAGGAATGTGTGGTTGTGCTCCCCTCAGGAGAAGGCGTCCGATCTTGTGCACTCTTGTACTCGTCAGATGAAACAGAGTCCTCGTGACTAAAAACAGAGTCACCACGAGTAAGGACGCTGGGCCCATTTCGATCATTTTTGCTCATGTCACTAGGTCCAGGAAGCGGAGAGAGAATCTGCACCTCGCAGATGCACCCTCCTCCTCCCCCTTCTCCTCCCCCTTGTCTACCACTTGGAGACAAAATGTCTTCCATCGCCTGGGTCCTTACGGGCTGAGCAAGGAAGGTGGAATGAAAAAACAGAAATGAGTTCCACGCTATACCCAAATCTCAACGATGCCAAGGAAAGGTGTGGAAGAGATATAAAACAGTGTTCTCCCCAGGATTTTTGTAAGAGATAGAGGCAGACCATTGGTGGGGTTGGCAACTAATAATGGTTTCTTGTCCTTATTCTCTATCATGCTCAGGAGGTACTGGACATAACGTTGTTACATGTAAAATGGACTATGTATCAGTACAGCTTCGCACAATGAGCAGTCCATAACAAAGTATGTATGAGAGCTCCAATAACTAGGAATATAATTTTCTTGGAACATTTGGATGAAGTAACTGTATACAATGAAGATTCCAAGTACATGTAGGAATAGTTTCATCAACACAGAGGGGACAAAAAAAGGAGAACTCACATACATGGTGGCCGGGTCTCTCAGGTAGGTAAGGTGCGCCCAGTGGATTACATTGCTAACAACATGCGCTCTATGGTACGTGCATGTCACGAAATACGTCCATTTCAACACTCCAACAAAGACCTTCCCTTTCATCTATACCACAATCTTTCTAGAGGAGCTCAGACCAGCCTCCATCCTAGCTGTGACATAGAGACTGCACGCCTGACCAAGCTCTGTCTAGCCAAGGTTTTGCATGCTCCACAAGCTCTGTCTAGCCAAGGTTTTGCATGCTCCACAAGCTGTCTAGCCAAGGTTTTGCATGCTCCACAAGCTCTGTCTAGCCAAGGTTTTGCATGCTCCACAAGCTCTGTCTAGCCAAGGTTTTGCATGCTCCACAAGCTGTCTAGCCAAGGTTTTGCATGCTCCACAAGCTCTGTCTAGCCAAGGTTTTGCATACTCCACAAGCTGTCTAGCCAAGGTTTTGCATGCTCCACAAGCTCTGTCTAGCCAAGGTTTTGCATACTCCACAAGCACTGTCTAGCCAAGGTTTTGCATGCTCCACAAGCTGTCTAGCCAAGGTTTTGCATGCTCCACAAGCTCTGTCTAGCCAAGGTTTTGCATGCTCCACAAGCTGTCTAGCCAAGGTTTTGCATGCTCCACAAGCTGTCTAGCCAAGGTTTTGCATCACAAGCTCTGTCTAGCCAAGGTTTTGCATGCTCCACAAGCTCTGTCTATCCACAAGCTCTGTCTAGCCAAGGTTTTGCATGCTCCACAAGCTGTCTAGCCAAGGTTTTGCATGCTCCACAAGCTGTCTAGCCAAGGTTTTGCATCACAAGCTCTGTCTAGCCAAGGTTTTGCATGCTCCACAAGCTCTGTCTAGCCAAGGTTTTGCATGCTCCACAAGCTCTGTCTAGCCAAGGTTTTGCATGCTCCACAAGCTGTCTAGCCAAGGTTTTGCATGCTCCACAAGCTCTGTCTAGCCAAGGTTTTGCATGCTCCACAAGCTCTGTCTAGCCAAGGTTTTGCATGCTCCACAAGCTGTCTAGCCAAGGTTTTGCATGCTCCTCAAGCTCTGTCTAGCCACGGTTTTGCATGCTCCACAAGCTTTGTCTAGCCAAGGTTTTGCATGCTCCACAAGCTCTGTCTAGCCAAGGTTTTGCATGCTCCACTAGCCAAGGTTTTGCATGCTCCTCAAGCTCTGTCTAGCCATGCTCCTCAAGCTCTGTCTAGCCAAGGTTTTGCATGCTCCACAAGCGGTCTAGCCAAGGTTTTGCATGCTCCACAAGCTCTGTCTAGCCAAGGTTTTGCATGCTCCACAAGCTGTCTAGCCAAGGTTTTGCATTCTCCTCAAGCTCTGTCTAGCCAAGGTTTTACATGCTCCACAAGCTCTGTCTAGCCAAGGTTTTGCATGCTCCACAAGCTCTGTCTAGCCACGGTTTTGCATGCTCCTCAAGCTGTCTAGCCAAGGTTTTGCATGCTCCACAAGCTCTGTCCACAAGCTCTGTCTAGCCAAGGTTTTGCATGCTCCACAAGCTGTCTAGCCAAGGTTTTGCATGCTCCTCAAGCTCTGTCTAGCCAAGGTTTTGCATGCTCCACAAGCTGTCTAGCCAAGATTTTGCATGCTCCTCAAGCACTGTCTAGCCAAGGTTTTGCATGCTCCACAAGCTCTGCCTAGCCAAGGTTTTGCATGCTCCTCAAGCTCTGTCTAGCCAAGGTTTTGCATGCTCCACAAGCTGTCTAGCCAAGGTTTTGCATGCTCCACAAGCTGTCTAGCCAAGGTTTTGCATGCTCCACAAGCTGTCTAGCCAAGGTTTTGCATGCTCCACAAGCTCTGTCTAGCCAAGGTTTTGCATGCTCCACAAGCTCTGTCTAGCCAAGGTTTTGCATGCTCCTCAAGCTCTGTCTAGCCAAGGTTTTGCATGCTCCACAAGCTCTGTCTAGCCAAGGTTTTGCATGCTCCACAAGCTGTCTAGCCAAGGTTTTGCATGCTCCACAAGCTCTGTCTAGCCAAGGTTTTGCATGCTCCACAAGCTCCGTCTAGCCAAGGTTTTGCATGCGCCACAAGCTTTGTCTAGCCAAGGTTTTGCATGCTCCACAAGCACTGTCTAGCCAAGGTTTTGCATGCTCCACAAGCTCTGTCTAGCCAAGGTTTTGCATGCTCCACAAGCTGTCTAGCCAAGGTTTTGCATGCGCCACAAGCTGTCTAGCCAAGGTTTTGCATGCTCCACAAGCTCTGTCTAGCCAAGGTTTTGCATGCTCCACAAGCTCTGTCTAGCCAAGGTTTTGCATGCTCCACAAACTGTCTAGCCAAGGTTTTGCATGCTCCACAAGCTGTCTAGCCAAGGTTTTGCATGCTCCACAAGCTGTCTAGCCAAGGTTTTGCATGCTCCACAAGCTCTGTCTAGCCAAGGTTTTGCATGCTCCACAAGCTGTCTAGCCAAGGTTTTGCATACTCCACAAGCTCTGTCTAGCCAAGGTTTTGCATGCTCCACAAGCTCTGCCTAGCCAAGGTTTTGCATGCTCCACAAGCTCTGTCTAGCCAAGGTTTTGCATGCTCCACAAGCTCTGTCTAGCCAAGGTTTTGCATGCTCCACAAGCTCTGCCTAGCCAAGGTTTTGCATGCTCCACAAGCTCTGTCTAGCCAAGGTTTTGCATGCTCCTCAAGCACTGTCTAGCCAAGGTTTTGCATGCTCCACAAGCAAGGTTTTGCATGCTCCACAAGCTCTGTCTAGCCAAGGTTTTGCATGCTCCTCAAGCTGTCTAGCCAAGGTTTTGCATGCTCCACAAGCTGTCTAGCCAAGGTTTTGCATGCTCCACAAGCTCTGTCTAGCCAAGGTTTTGCATACTCCACAAGCACTGTCTAGCCAAGGTTTTGCATGCTCCACAAGCTGTCTAGCCAAGGTTTTGCATGCTCCACAAGCTCTGTCTAGCCAAGGTTTTGCATGCTCCTCAAGCTGTCTAGCCAAGGTTTTGCATGCTCCACAAGCTCTGTCTAGCCAAGGTTTTGCATACTCCACAAGCACTGTCTAGCCAAGGTTTTGCATGCTCCACAAGCTCTGTCTAGCCAAGGTTTTGCATGCTCCACAAGCTGTCTAGCCAAGGTTTTGCATGCTCCACAAGCTCTGTCTAGCCAAGGTTTTGCATGCTCCACAAGCTCTGTCTAGCCAAGGTTTTGCATACTCCACAAGCACTGTCTAGCCAAGGTTTTGCATGCTCCACAAGCTGTCTAGCCAAGGTTTTGCATGCTCCACAAGCTCTGTCTAGCCAAGGTTTTGCATGCTCCTCAAGCTGTCTAGCCAAGGTTTTGCATGCTCCACAAGCTCTGTCTAGCCAAGGTTTTGCATGCTCCACAAGCTCTGTCTAGCCAAGGTTTTGCATGCTCCACAAGCTCTGTCTAGCCAAGGTTTTGCATGCTCCACAAGCTCTGTCTAGCCAAGGTTTTGCATGCTCCACAAGCTCTGTCTAGCCAAGGTTTTGCATGCTCCACAAGCACTATCTAGCCAAGGTTTTGCATGCTCCACAAGCTCTGTCTAGCCAAGGTTTTGCATACTCCACAAGCACTGTCTAGCCAAGGTTTTGCATGCTCCACAAGCTGTCTAGCCAAGGTTTTGCATGCTCCACAAGCTCTGTCTAGCCAAGGTTTTGCATGCTCCACAAGCTCTGTCTAGCCAAGGTTTTGCATGCTCCACAAGCTGTCTAGCCAAGGTTTTGCATGCTCCACAAGCTCTGTCTAGCCAAGGTTTTGCATGCTCCACAAGCTCTGTCTAGCCAAGGTTTTGCATGCTCCACAAGCTCTGTCTAGCCAAGGTTTTGCATGCTCTACAAGCTCTGTCTAGCCAAGGTTTTGCATTCTCCAAATTCCCATCTTACTTCTAGAGGTTCATTTGAACTATCTATGTCCACAAATACAGCCTCCTCCCAAGAGGTTGATAGCTGCGTGGCCAGAGCTCGCTGCTGCTGTGGCATTGGAGCCATTTCAGGCACTGAGAGAAACTTCATTTTTCTAAAAATGAAGCTAGGCATTAGGGAAAGAGGCGTGGTTATTCGTAGACTCCGCCCGCATTTCACTACAATGTCGTAGTGAGTGATGATGTTCTTTGTTATACCTTTGGACTGGAAATAGAGCACAAGGAGTTCATGCAGTAAAAGTTGGCAGGTCTTCAACCTTGGACCTGTGGTGAGCCATGGCAGCTCTCTTAGGCCAGCCACCATGTTTACAACATAGAACATACACCATAACTTGGCCATCCTCCAACTCTAACATTCATGGAAAGTCTACCTCCACTTTGGGTCCACACAAACAGTGTACTTGCCAGAGCTGCTACAACCTCCATCATCTGAACATCCACACTCAGTCATCCTGTGCCACTGACTAGCTGCTACAACCTCCATCATCTGAACATCCACACTCAGTCATCCTGTCCCACTGACTAGCTGCTACAACCTCCATCATCTGAACATCCACACTCAGTCATCCTGAGCCACTGACTAGCTGCTACAGCCTCCATCATCTGAACATCCACACTCAGTCATCCTGTGCCACTGACTAGCTGCTACAGCCTCCATCATCTGAACATCCACACTCAGTCATCCTGTGCCACTGACTAGCTGCTACAACCTCCATCATCTGAACATCCACACTCAGTCCCATCATCTGAACATCCACACTCAGTCATCCTGTGCCACTGACTAGCTGCTACAACCTCCATCATCTGAACATCCACAGTCAGTCATCCTGTGCCACTGACTAGCTGCTACAACCTCCATCATCTGGACATCCACACTCAGTCATCTTGTGCCACTGACTAGCCTCCATCATCAGAACATCCACACTCAGTCATCCTGTGCCACTGACTAGCTGCTACAGCCTCCATCATCTGAACATCCACACTCAGTCATCCTGTGCCACTGACTAGCTGCTACAACCTCCATCATCTGAACATCCACACTCAGTCATCCTGTGCCTCTGACTAGCTGCTACAACCTCCATCATCTGAACATCCACACTCAGTCATCCTGTGCCACTGACTAGCTGCTATAGCCTCCATCATCTGAACATCCACACTCAGTCATCCTGTGCCACTGACTAGCTGCTACAACCTCCATCATCTGAACATCGACACTCAGTCATCTGTGCCACTGACTAGCTGCTACAACCTCCATCATCTGAACATCCACACTCAGTCATCCTGTGCCACTGACTAGCTGCTACAACCTCCATCATCTGAACATCCACACTCAGTCATCTGTGCCACTGACTAGCTGCTACAGCCTCCATCATCTGAACATCCACACTCAGTCATCCTGTGCCACTGACTAGCTGCTACAACCTCCATCATCTGAACATCCACACTCAGTCATCTGTGCCACTGACTAGCTGCTACAACCTCCATCATCTGAACATCCACACTCAAGTCATCCTGTGCCACTGACTAGCTGCTACAACCTCCATCATCTGAACATCCACACTCAGTCATCCTGTGCCACTGACTAGCTGCTACAACCTCCATCATCTGAACATCCACACTCAGTCATCCTGTGCCACTGACTAGCTGCTACAACCTCCATCATCTGAACATCCACACTCAGTCACACTCAGTCATCCTGTGCCACTGACTAGCTGCTACAACCTCCATCATCTGAATATCCACACTCAGTCATCCTGTGCCACTGACTAGCTGCTACAACCTCCATCATCTGAACATCCACACTCAGTCATCCTGTGCCACTGACTAGCTGCTACAGCCTCCATCATCTGAACATCTACACTCAGTTATCCTGTGCCACTGACTAGCTGTTACAACCTCCATCATCTGAACATCCACACTCAAGTCATCCTGTGCCACTGACTAGCTGCTACAACCTCCATCATCTGAACATCCACACTCAGTCATCCTGTGCCACTGACTAGCTGCTACAACCTCCATCATCTGAACATCCACACTCAGTCATCCTGTGCCACTGACTAGCTGCTACAACCTCCATCATCTGAACATCCACACTCAGTCACACTCAGTCATCCTGTGCCACTGACTAGCTGCTACAACCTCCATCATCTGAATATCCACACTCAGTCATCCTGTGCCACTGACTAGCTGCTACAACCTCCATCATCTGAACATCCACACTCAGTCATCCTGTGCCACTGACTAGCTGCTACAGCCTCCATCATCTGAACATCTACACTCAGTTATCCTGTGCCACTGACTAGCTGTTACAACCTCCATCATCTGAACATCCACACTCAGTCATCCTGCGCTTGGCTAAAACAACAACTATTTCACCAGCGATGCCTTCAATACTATTGCATCACTGTACTGCATCATGAAAAACTTTGCCCTGCAATCTAAAGCATACTGCTCCCTGTGTCTATAACTTAGAAGAGAGAACACACCACTGGCCCTAAATGCCCTGGGAAGAACAGCAACAGGACTGGCCCCACTGACGTGTGTCTAACTCTTCACCGAATACCAGCCAATCAGAACATGGTGTACTATGCACTACACATGCATGCTATAAGGAATGCCAGATATTAAAGTTTGTAACTTGAAGTCTACCAAGTGTTTCTAGGGATGTACACTAAATGGCTGCAGATTTTAAGAGTGTGTGAGGGAATGAGATCATCCTCCTATGCAGACCTCTTATTAGCCACAGAGTCCAGGCACTTCCACACCCACCTCATTAAACCTTTGCATACAGTTTCATGCCAAAATTGGTCATGAATGGAAAAAGGTCCAGGACTAACGTACGTGTATGTACAGTAGAAATGTGAGTGTTGAAAGGAAGTGCTTGCATGTTTGCATACAAATGCACAGGGCCCAGGCCTGGGTACCTAGTGGGTGTCAGCTTGCCAGGACTAGGCACTCACAGCTGGGTGCCTAGTGGGTACCAGCTTAATTCCTCACAAAGCCAGGACTAGGCACTCACAGCTGGGTGCCTAGTGGGTGTCAGCTTAATTCCTCACAAAGCCAGGACTAGGCACTCACAGCTGGGTGCCTAGTGGGTGTCAGCAGGACTAGGCACTCACAGCTGGGTGCCTAGTTGGTGTCAGCAGCACTAGGCACTCACAGCTGGGTGCCTAGTGGGTGTCAGCTTGATTCCTCACAAAGCCAGGACTAGGCACTCACAGCTGGGTGCCTAGTGGTTGTCAGCAGGACTAGGCACTCACAGCTGGGTGCCTAGTGGGTGTCAGCTTGATTCCTCACAAAGCCAGGACTAGGCACTCACAGCTGGGTGCCTAGTGGTTGTCAGCAGGACTAGGCACTCACAGCTGGGTGCCTAGTGGGTGTCAGCTTAATTCCTCACAAAGCCAGGACTAGGCACTCACAGCTGGGTGCCTAGTGGTTGTCAGCAGGACTAGGCACTCACAGCTGGGTGCCTAGTGGGTGTCAGCTTGATTCCTCACAAAGCCAGGACTAGGCACTCACAGCCGGGTGCCTAGTGGGTGTCAGCAGGACTAGGCACTCACAGCTGGGTGCCTAGTGGGTGTCAGCTTGATTCCTCACAAAGCCAGGACTAGGCACTCACAGCTGGGTGCCTAGTGGGTGTCAGCTTAATTCCTCACAAAGCCAGGACTAGGCACTCACAGCTGGGTGCCTAGTGGTTGTCAGCAGGACTAGGCACTCACAGCTGGGTGCCTAGTTGGTGTCAGCTTAATTCCCCACAAAGCCAGGACTAGGCTGGGTGCCTAGTGGGTACCAGCTTGATTCCTCACAAAGCTAAGACTAGGCACTCACAGCTGGGTGCCTAGTGGGTACCAGCTTAATTCCTCACAAAGCCAAGACTAGGCACTCACAGCTGGGTGCCTAGTGGGTACCAGCTTGATTCCTCACAAAGCCAGGTCTAGGCACTCACAGCTGGGTGCCTAGTGGGTACCAGCTTAATTCCTCACAAAGCCAAGACTAGGCACTCACAGCTGGGTGCCTAGTGGGTACCAGCTTAATTCCTCACAAAGCCAAGACTAGGCACTCACAGCTGGGTGCCTAGTGGGTACCAGCTTAATTCCTCACAAAGCCAAGACTAGGCACTCAAAGCTGGGTGCCTAGTGGGTACCAGTTTGATTCCTCACAAAGCCATGACTAGGCACAGCTTGATTCCTCACAAAGACAGCCGACAGCCTAGGCACTCAGCATCTTGAATCCCTATGAAGCGAGATCTAGGCACCCACCAGCACCCTCATGGCTAAGGTACGGCCAAGGTAAGGTTCTAGAACAGGAGCTCCATTGGGGAGGGGGAAGGTTTGGTGGATCAATTTTGGCCCCCGACACTTATTTTCCATGACTGCCTCAACAGACTGCCTCAACAGACTGCTGTGTACAGTACAAGCCAAATAAACATGCCCATGCATTGCGAACGTAAATAAACACACACTGTAAACGCTAACCAATGCAATGGAAACAAACAATAATAAACGGAAATAAACTATCTGCTTAGCGGTGCTGCAGTGCAAGCGCTTCGCAATTCAAAAAAATAAGTGACAATGCGCTAGTAAGCTGAGTAGTAAGCGTGTTTTTTTAAAAAGTTTTCTCTTCGTTCCAGAGCCTTCATTCTTCCCACCTGAAGTATTGCAGTCTAGTCTAAGCCTCCTGTTCCGTACTTCAGTGGAGCGTCAGTCCCATCAAGAAGCAGTGCAGTCGAGCATTAGGTCTCTGCACATCTTGCTTGCTTATAAATACAGATTTATAGCAAGCTAGAGGTGCGGAGACCTACACTCGAGAACGAAAGTGCTTCAGGTAGAAGACAGATGCTCGACTGCACTGTGCTCTCACTGGGACCAATGCTCAACTGGAGAACAAAACAGGAGACTTGCACTACTTCAGGTGGGAAGAATGAAGGCTCTGGAACTAAAAAAAGACAATCCTAGCCCTCCTGTGAGAAACTGTACAGATGAGTGGCAGAAGCTTTTCTTTTTGTAGTTTTGTTTTAGAAACAAATTGCAACATAAAAGTGTTGCAGTCCCACTTTTGAGGACCAAATCCATAATCGACCACTATTCAAGATGATCTGGCACTAAGGTGGGCGGAGCAATGGGATGGGCCAACTTCATATTGAAGCTCAAGGCACTGGAAGAGTTACTTGAGCTAACATCTTTCAAGTGCTTATTTATTATTTATTTTATTTTATAATATATATATTCTCAAAGAACTCTCAGTTGAATCACCTTCTCAATAATCAACTTCAATTTTTATTCACTCGATGTTGACTAGATGCTCTAGTCTTCGTCAGGAATAATTCCTAATGAAGACTAGAGTATCTAGTCGAAACGTCGAGTGAATAAAAATTGAAGTTGATTATTGAGAAGGTGATTTTAATATATATATATTATATATATTTCTAATTGCTGCTCTCTTTATTTTGTTTTCTGCCTGGACAACTGACATGATTATAAAATGTTGTTTCAATTCAATTGTTGTGTTCTTTGTTGTACAAAAAAAATCCTCTGAATTGAGGGAAATGTTCAGATTATTTTTTAAATGGTAGTAGTCCCACTTTTGAGTGACCACCTTCAAATCAACGGTGTGAAAGGAAGTGGCCTGGCACTAATGTAGGTGGAGCAAATGGGATGCCAATTTCATTGACCCTTGAAGACGAACTGGAGAAGGCCGAGGCACTGGGGGAGTTACTGGAGCCAACCTGTTCTCCAGAAGTGGCAATGGTGGGTTAGCTCCCTCTGGTTCTTCTCCAACGAAGAACATTCGATTGTATATGCCAAAGAGTACACAATCACGTTGTCCAATAACATTATTGCATCAACTTTATCCTCCTTTAATCCATCTCCAAATAAGAAATAAGAACGTATCAACAGATTGGTGGAATGGGCTAGAAAGCTGGGGAATCTGGACACATGTTAGTGGAGATCTTGGAAGGGTTAATTGGTGAACTGTAGGGGTCATCACCAAAATCCTACCTACTTTTTATTTGTTGCCAATCAGCATGTTCAAATAATCTTACGAAAAGGGCATCTACTTTTTTCCTCTCCCACCAACTTCCTCTTCTATAAAAATCTAACTCAGACAAAACAAATTGTATGCTGCAATAATACCCGTTAGAAAATGCTGATACACTAACTATGCACTAGTCAAGATAAAAGTTTAACTTCCGACACTTCATGGATTGAGAGCACCTTACCTAGCTAAAGGCTTGCACACAAAGGCTATCTAAGTTTTGCTAAGCCTTACTTATGGAACAACTTAATAAGGAAAAAAAGCTTGCAAATGCTAGCTAGTACAAAAGCTATGCCCTACAAACCTGTGAAAGCCCAGCTACTTGCTGAAAAGAGGTCTTGACTTATGTCACAATCATGCACAGAATCTACTCAGTTTTTCACCATGGGCTTCAGAATAGCTTTCAACAACTTATGTGGAAGAACAGGAGCTGTAGAACAAAGATGATCTATCCTCTCAAAAGCTAAAAGCAAAGCAGAGTCCCAGCAGCTAAAAAACAACTTGCCATGTGGTATAAATCCTGTGCGCTTTCCATAGGAAGGCCGGCGTGCAGACCTTTTAGTAAGCGTCGCTGTGGCCTAAAGTAGCGTAAATGTTAATCGTTTATTTGCATTTGTTAGCGTTGGTTGTTCAATTTTAGTAACAGTTGGAAATGGTAAGCATCTACGTGCGTTCAAAATAAACGCAACCGGCATGTTTTTATGACCGCTACTGTAGCTACATATCTAGCAGTACATGTGGGAGACTACTGAATAAAGACTAAATGGGTGAAGCTATTAAGTGAGGGGGGCTACTAAATGGGGGAGCCACTAACTACTAGGTGAGGGAGGCTACTAAACGAGGGGGCTACTAAATGAGGGAAGCAACTAGGTGAGGGAGGCTACTAAATGAGAGAGGCAACTAAATGAGAGAGGCAACTAGGTGAGGGAGGCTACTAAATGAGGGAGGCTACTAAATGAGGGAAGCAACTAGGTGAGGGAGGCTACTAAATGAGAGAGGCAACTAAATGAGAGAGGCAACTAGGTGAGGGAGGCTACTAAATGAGGGAGGCTACTAAATGAGGGAAGCAACTAGGTGAGGGAGGCTACTAGATGAGGGGAACTTTGAGGGAGGCTACTAAATGAAGGTATATATTGTAGATGCTAGTAATGCGTCCCAACTTTGCTGCAAAGCTGATTCATCTGGTCCACATAATCATCTGGTCCACATAAAGAACATGTCAAGCTGAACTGGCACGACAAACATACGTACGATTCCTATGAAATGGAAATACCACTGACTCTCAGCTACAAGTACTGTGCATGCTTTATGGTGTACTCGGATTGCATCTATCAAAATTTTATCAGGAAAAGTCAAACCAAGACAGGCTTTAAGATCACTTTAAATGTCCCACTCACATCCACTTCAGGTGTGTACTGCAGACTCCAGCGGTCCAGGAGTTTGAAGGAACATTGCTCCATCTCTGTTAGGATGCCGGGAAGCTTCTCCTCCTCCCTGCACTGAGCACCCCAACCCAACACACGCGCCATGTCGTTACCTGTACCCAGAGGGACTATACCCACCATGCACTGCAGGAGGAAGGCAGGGAGAGAGAGAGAAGGTGAGGGTGAGAGACATGAGCGGAACAGAGAGAAAGTAAGGTAGAATGATGAGCCATGGAGAACATAAGCAAGAACAGAACAGACATGAGTAGAATGGAGAGAAAGTAAGGTAGAATGATGAGCCATGGAAGATCACAAGCAAGAACAGAACAGACATGAGTAGAATGGAGAGAAAGTAAGGTAGAATGATGAGCCATGGAGAACACAAGCAAGAACAGAACAGACATGAGTAGAATGGAGAGAAAGTAAGGTAGAATGATGAGCCATGGAGAACATAAGCAAGAACAGAACAGACATGAGTAGAATGAAGAGAAAGTAAGGTAGAATCATGAGCCATGGAGAACATAAGCAAGAACAGAACAGACATGAGTAGAATGGAGAGAAAGTAAGGTAGAATGATGAGCCATGGAAGATCACAAGCAAGAACAGAACAGACATGAGTAGAATGGAGAGAAAGTAAGGTAGAATGATGAGCCATGGAAGATCACAAGCAAGAACAGAACAGACATGAGTAGAATGGAGAGAAAGTAAGGTAGAATGATGAGCCATGGAAGATCACAAGCAAGAACAGAACAGACATGAGTAGAATGGAGAGAAAGTAAGGTAGAATGATGAGCCATGGAGAACACAAGCAAGAACAGAACAGACATGAGTAGAATGAAGAGAAAGTAAGGTAGAATGATGAGCCATGGAGAACACAAGCAAGAACAGAACAGACATGAGTAGAATGGAGAGAAAGTAAGGTAGAATGATGAGCCATGGAGAACACAAGCAAGAACAGAACAGACATGAGTAGAATGGAGAGAAAGTAAGGTAGAATGATGAGCCATGGAGAACACAAGCAAGAACAGAACAGACATGAGTAGAATGGAGAGAAAGTAAGGTAGAATGATGAGCCATGGAAGATCACAAGCAAGAACAGAACAGACATGAGTAGAATGGAGAGAAAGTAAGGTAGAATGATGAGCCATGGAAGATCACAAGCAAGAACAGAACAGACATGAGTAGAATGGAGAGAAAGTAAGGTAGAATGATGAGCCATGGAAGATCACAAGCAAGAACAGAACAGACATGAGTAGAATGGAGAGAAAGTAAGGTAGAATGATGAGCCATGGAAGATCACAAGCAAGAACAGAACAGACATGAGTAGAATGGAGAGAAAGTAAGGTAGAATGATGAGCCATGGAAGATCACAAGCAAGAACAGAACAGACATGAGTAGAATGGAGAGAAAGTAAGGTAGAATGATGAGCCATGGAAGATCACAAGCAAGAACAGAACAGACATGAGTAGAATGGAGAGAAAGTAAGGTAGAATGATGAGCCATGGAGAACACAAGCAAGAACAGAACAGACATGAGTAGAATGGAGAGAAAGTAAGGTAGAATGATGAGCCATGGAGAACACAAGCAAGAACAGAACAGACATGAGTAGAATGGAGAGAAAGTAAGGTAGAATGATGAGCCATGGAGAACACAAGCAAGAACAGAACAGACATGAGTAGAATGGAGAGAAAGTAAGGTAGAATGATGAGCCATGGAGAACATAAGCAAGAACAGAACAGACATGAGTAGAATGGAGAGAAAGTAAGGTAGAATGATGAGCCATGGAGAACACAAGCAAGAACAGAATAGGATTATGCATATCAGCAGAAATCACAGGAGGTAAACATTTCAGACATCAAGTAACCACATCTTGTCAATGATCAGTCACACCCACCTTGGAATTGAGGTTGTACTTATCGATAGTGGACAAGACCCAGCCGATGCTACCATCGCCACCTAATACGATCACACGGAACTTCTCAAACCTTTGGAACAACTGCAACCTGAAATCAGCAGTAAATGTCAACATAACAAGGGCCAATTCTAAACAATTAGATCCTCAGAACTAAAAGCATATGCCAAAGGTGTGGGAGGAGGAAGCCATAGCATGCAATGACATCATGTTCTGCCCACACATGTGCAGGAAATAATCAGAAAACATAGAGAAGCAAGAAACAGCTGGCAACTATAAACATGGTGACGTGTGCGTGGGGGGGGGGGTGTCAAGCGAATGTGTGTATGTGGTGTCATGTGTGCATATGTTGTGTTAAGGGTTGTCGTGTATGTATGAATGTGATGTGACTGACCCTAGATCAGGTCCGGTGATGGCCAGGTCAAACACTTGTGTTGGGTTCAACCAGAATTTAAGTTTCCGTAGAAACTTGACTCCAAGATTATCTCCACTTTTGGAATTGACACATGCCAGAACTGGACTGTGACCCTGCACCTGGTATGGCTGGATTGAGACAAGGAAAGGGGGAGGAGGGATTAGCTCTGGAGCACACACACTGCTAGCTCTAGAGCACACACACTGCTAGCTCTGGAGCACACACACTGCTAGCTCTGGAGCACACACACTGCTAGCTCTGGAGCACACACACTGCTAGCACTGGAGCACACACACTGCTAGCTCTGGAGCACACACACTGCTAGCTCTGGAGCACACATACTGCTAGCTCTGGAGTACACACACACTGCTAGCTCTGGAGCACACACACACTGCTAGCTCTGGAGCACACACACTGCTAGCTCTGGAGCACACACACTGCTAGCTCTGGAGCACACACACACTGCTAGCTCTGGAGCACACACACTGCTAGCTCTGGAGCACACACACTGCTAGCTCTGGAGCACACACACACACTGCTAGCTCTGGAGCACACACACACTGCTAGCTCTGGAGCACACACACTGCTAGCTCTGGAGCACACACACACTGCTAGCTCTGGAGCACACACACTGCTAGCTGTGGAGCACACACACTGCTAGCTCTGGAGCACACACACTGCTAGCTCTGGAGCACACACACTGCTAGCTCTAGAGCACGCACACTGCCACTGTTTATTCCAAATATGGCAGAGGAAGCATGAATAGACTATAGGAACTGAACTACACTTTAGCAACACTACACACACGCATATGGCTTATGGCTTGCTGTGCTGTAGCAGCATGGAGGTCACATAATGTATCACAGTCTTGCTTTCCTTACTGCACTGGTAATGTCTGCCCTCTGCAGCCAGATGTATACTGTGTACAATTCAAAAAGGAAAGTGGGTCAGGAAGACGACCTTGAAGTGTGAGTACGCTCCAGCCCCACTTAGCTCATCAGATCTACTGTACTGTACCCCATAGTAGGTACGGCTTCTTCTCTGTAAGAGAAGTGGCGTCCCATTCCCATGATCTCACTATCAGTATGCGTGTAATTCATCAGATGCTAGCTCTCGAAGAAAGGGGAAAGTCGAGCAGTTCTCGCATTTCAAATTGAATGAGTGTTTCTCTATAAACTCTCAATGACCTCGCAGTGGACATAATAACATGACAATAACCTTTTCAATAATCGACTTTCAAATTGTATTCTCTCGACGTTTCGACTAGATGCTCTAGCCTTCATCAGGAATAATGAAGGCATTCGAAACGTCGAAAGAATACAGAAGGTTAGTGTAATATTTCTCTATAGTCATATTCCGAAGTTAGACTATTTCTGGGGACCGCAGAGGAGGTCTTACAAATTTCATCAGGAGTCTATTCTAGACCAACACCACACTGGGTTGAGGCAGGTTTAAGTAGGTTGATCCATGGGGACACACACTGGACCAATACCACACTGGGTCACTGGTTTGAGGCAGGTTGAAGTACATGTAGGTTGACAATAGCTCTATGAAGACACACACTGGACCAACATTACACTGGGTTGAAGTAGGTTGACAATAGCTCTATGGGGATACAAACTTGACCAATATCACACTAGGTGGAGACAGACTGAAGAACAGTGTAGGCTGACAATAGCTCTGTGGGGATACACACGGGATAAATGACTATGGGAACACAAGTAAATGCGCGTAAAGAATCGCCTCTATAGACCAGGTACATCGCGGTTGCATGCATACAAACACATCACCCACACCCAACCCATCCGCTCAGAGGCCTCAGTGGTACATAAACACCAATACAGAGGCTAGAAACAAGAACAAAAAATGTTAACAAAAAATGTTTTCATAAAAATAAATGCATTGGGTTGAACGTTTAACAAAGAACAGAAACAAGACTCGACCCATTTAGACCTCAGCCTGTTAGTTTGATGTCCTTTACCATTTAAACTCGCTTAACATTATTAAAAACACTTTTGTTCTGGTTTCAAATTGTTATGTTTGTTTGTATATATAGATTATTGTTTCTGTATGATTATTATAATTATAGTCCAGTGGAGAAGGATTACACTAAGTCAGCTACAGAGTCAAACATGTACACTGCACATCATCTTGTCCACTACACAATAATCAGCACATACCATATCTTATTGCTATTGTTGACTATACCCAGGGTCAACTACAGCCTCCTTCAAGGACTTGGTAACAATTTCACAGGAGAACTCCCACCAATGTTTTGGTATAGAGGATCAGCTATAGCCTCCTTTGGACTTGGCAACAGACAGCAAATTGAGCTCATTCATTCTGCTTACTCATTCATTCTGCTTATAATGGAGCACGTAGGTTAGCTGGGTCACTGACGAAAGTACTCAACAGGTGATCCTTACCAACTACTTTACTCCACAATCGAGGAAAAGAGTACTCGTCAACATGCATTGGAACATTTGTAGTCCTCTGGTACTAGAATTTTTATGAATGGACCTATTGTGTGCCAGTTAATTAAGCGAGTGGGAAAACAGAGTTAGATAGATAGAGCCTTGAAGATGAAGGTTGTCACACTTTCTATGGGGGAGAGTTCAACTAATAGAGGCAAAATTACCATTTAGGTAGTTAAGAAGCTGCTGATGTGAGTTTCAGCCAATATATGAGCTTTGGTTGGGGGGGGGGGGGGGGTTTGGGGGGGAAGAGGAGGTTGGCATCTGCCATTTAAAAAAGTGGGTGAAACCAATATTGCAGGGAGTGACTGCAATCCCTGATGTGTACAGACAAGTGCTATATCACTATCAACAATAACTGGCCAGCGGTGGTGGGCATTGTTTCAAGGTGCACTCATTGCAAACACAGGAGTTCACAGCTAGTCCAAACACAACCTCACATGCTACACATTCAGCTATATGTGCATGTATGCTGATATACATGTACATACATTCATGCACATGTGTGCATAAATCAGGCATGTTGCATGCATGCACGCACGCTCGCATGCACACACATCAAGGTGGTCCATTGCACAGCCACGGGATCACCACGGACGTCCCACGGGATCACCACGGATGTCCCATGATCAAGTTATTGCCCACACTGGGCCTAGCTTTAACCCAAGCCAGTGTTAGGTGGGTAGAAACTTGGATACCCATGATGATTTGTCATCCCAGAATTACAGCTCACTCTGTATTCAAAACAGCACAATGTACATGTACACACTCACATATACATGTATATACATGCATGTAGGCACATGTATACATATACATGTATGTATGTATATGCATGCATATAAACAAGAACTTATACACACATGTATGTTCATTGCATGTCATTTACATACACATAACTACAAGTGTCTAGCTACACTGCACGAGGCATGTTGCACATGCCTGCAGTCTGCCATGTCTCGCATGTAATGCGGCACTAACAAGCTGCATCACTCACTTCCCACATTCCTTGCTTGATGAAGTCTGAGCGTTGCAGAGCCGAGGGAGAAAGGATGGAGAGTCGATGTTCTCCAAGAGTACACACCTTCTCCACCTTCTCCTTGCACTCTGTGTGTACCTGTTGTGTGTGTCAAGAGTGCAGGTGGAGATAAGAGTTTAAACAATGGTTGATCTATAACAGGAGGAATGAAATAAGTGGGAGAAAGTACTGAGGTGCGAGGGAGGAGAGAGCGAGACTGTACAAGAGGAAATGAGAGGAGGAAACAGGGAGGAGGGGGAAGAGAGGGAGGAGGGGGAGAGAGGGAGGAGCGGGAGAGAAGGAGGAGGGGAAAAAGTGATCACATCACACCATGCACGTGTGTTCTTGTTGCGTATCTAATTGTTGCACTATTTGGTGAACATATGCTCCTGTGTTGAGACTTACTGTCCACTTGCACCAGAGGCAACGGAAGTCTTGAAGTCTCCGCATACTCCCACATGTCTTCTCACAGACACAGCACTTGGCCGCCACAGGAAGATTTCCCTCCATCCACTGATGAGGGATGGCTAACTGCAGGGCCAAGGGGAGAAAAAGAGGGAAGAAAGAAGGGAATGGGGAAGAAGATGGCGGGAAAGAGAGGGAGAAGGGAGAGAAGGGGATGGAGATATGCAGTCAATACCACCTTATTCTGTAAATAAGGCATTGTACACACTCCCACATCACACCAGAACCATATAAAAATGATCAACCACAAAAAGGTGCACTCACACAAGTGGCGTCTCCTTTCCAACCGCACAAGACCTCTCTTTCCACCTCCCAAGACCACTCTTTCCACCTCCCCAGACCTCTCTTTCCCACCTCCCAAGACCTCTCTTTCCACCTCCCAAGACCTCTCTTTCCACCTCCCAAGACCTCTCTTTCCAACCGCACAAGACCTCCTCCCAAGACCACTCTCTCCACCTCCCAAGACCACTCTTTCCCACCTCCCAAGACCACTCTTTCCACCTCCCAAGACCACTCTTTCCACCTCCCAAGACCTCTCTTTCCACCTCCCAAGATCTCACTTATATAAGACCTCTCTTTTCCACCTCCCAAGACCTGTCTTTCCCACCTCACAAGCTACTGTAGAGAGGGATTACAGTATGTCAAGGAGTTTAATATTCACATATAAACCAATCCACAAATGGGATAACAAGAACAGCTGAGTGTGGTAAGGCTTCCATTCTAAGCTACATGTACCCACAAATATTTTCCCCTGTGAAAACTTTGTTAGCAACTATCTGCTACCATACATTATTTCCATCTATTTCCATACACTATTTCCATCTATTTCCATACACTATTTCCATTCATACACTATTTCCATACACTATTTCCATTCATACACTATTTCCATACACTATTTCCATACACTATTTCCATCTATTTCCATACACTATTTCCATTCATACACTATTTCCATACACTATTTCCATACACTATTTCCATACACTATTTCCATACATACGCTATTTCCATACATACGCTATTTCCATACATACGCTATTTCCATACACTAGTTTCCATGCATTAATTCAAAACTTCCCAAAACATCCAACGTTTCTCCCGACTCCTCAAACAACCACCTAATAACACGATACATGTGGTAAGAGACCAGCAACACCCCACAAACCACACCCACTCACATCCTGTCCGAGCTGTATGCCCGCCTCCTGCAGACTGCTCCTGGTGGTCCACTTACACTTGTCCACTATCTTGTATACACAATGTCTGTGACTCTTGATCTTGCACACCTCACAGGAGAGGCCATGCCAGGCCACTCCGTGCAGGGCCTCGCGGCACACATTGCAGTGGGTCGGGCGAGAATGTGTACACGAAAACCAGCTGTGTTGTCCTTCCAGATGCTCCAGAGTGTCCACTACAGCCTGGGAGAGGAGAGCAGGGATATTAAAGGAAAGGGAAGAGAGGAAAGATGAAGAGGAAATGAGAGGGGGTGAAAAAGATAGAAACACAAGCAAGGGTTTACCTAATACAGCAGCAAGAGCAGCTGTCTCCCACCCACTGCATCTGTAAGTACACTACACTAGACACCACCCAACCATAAATATTTTCGTTGAAGCCATATAGCCCACAATAGTTATAGTTAAGGCTTCATAACAGCTGCTTCTCCGTCCATCAAGGGTGAGCCACAACTCACAAGCACCCCCTTACTTGCAACATTCTGACAAATTGTGTTGGGCCACGTATAATAGCTATGCCAGAAGGACCAACCCGATAAAAACATTTATTGTTTCATCAATCAGTAATTATTAGCACACACTAGACCAATATCACACTGGGTTGAGGCAGTTTGAAGTAGGTTGACATAGAACACACTGGACCAACACAGACTGGATTGAGGTAGGTTGACAATAGCTCTATGGGGGGGGGGACATACACTGGGTTGAGGTTGAGATGGGTTGACAATAGCTCTATGGGGACGACACACACTCGACCAACATCGCACTGGGTTGAGGCAAGTCGAGGTAGGTTGACAATAGCTCTATGGGGGGGGGGGGGGGGGGGGGGACATACACTGGGTTGAGGTTGAGATGGGTTGACAATAGCTCTATGGGGACGACTCACACTCGACCAACATCGCACTGGGTTGAGGCAAGTCGAAGTAGGTTTACAATCACTCGATGGAGATACATACTGGACCAGTCACACTGGGTTCTGGCAGGTTAACTAAGTGCCATACACTTTAAAATCACGCTAGCTATTCTGCCGATGGATTTTAAATGGTAAAGGGTCATCTAACTGGCTGTGATCTATATACACAGGGACACTCTTGTTTCCTTTATTGTTCTTTTCATCTGTTTGTTTGGCTGTCTTTGTTGTTTAGTATAGGAATATGCAAACAAGATTAAATGATGTGCATGAAACTTTTCTGGAGAGATTTCAAACACAATATTACAGAAAATTACAGTGAGTTGTGTAAATTATATAGCCCTGCACACAGGCAGGAAGGTCACCTGCACGCACACACATCACACACACACACATTCAGTGGCCCACAAATGTACACACTGTAGCTAAGAGCGACTGCATAAAACACAACACACTGACTGGCCACTCAAAACATCTTGAATAGCTAACAATCGTGCTATTTTGATAAGGGGAAGCCCACAGTATTCAAGAAGCAAGCAAACACACAGACTGAGCTAACGAGACTCATCTTGTTTTGATCAGCAGCCAACCACAATGGACCTCTCCCACCACCTGTCACCCCAGCCAAGGGCTATGCCCCCAAGACTCTCTAATTGCCTCACCATATTTTTGGACCTGGAGAGAGCCACCTTAAATGCTCCGACCCATTCTTCCAGCTCCTTCCTGGTACTAGCGGCTAGCACCACTTGTTGGAAAGGTGTGAGTACAGTAAAGCTGTGGTTGATGTTCTTACTACTGTTCTCTGCCACGTCGGTGTCCTTCAATATGACCTCCTCACGAAGTGTCACCTAAAGGAACAGGAAGAGAAAACAGAGAGCAGAAAAGAAGTGATAAAGGCTACTAATAACCATGAGCAGTGTCAGCTGTTGACATGCAAAGCTTACACCCTTGTTTTTGGAGATGTACAGTTTGTCTTCATAGATGGCAAAATACTTCTTACTCCATCTCTGTATAAACGAAATCAATGCAAGACATTAGCCGAGGTACTGGACAAAGTGGCTGTCGCATAATTATTAGCAGAAGTGGTGGGTGCTAATGCATGCACGCTCCAGTAGACTCCCTTTGAAGTCTGAGGCGTGCCAGCATGCCCTACAATAGCACAGTGCTGGTAGTGACTTTCAACACGAGGTGGGTTCTACTCATTTGTTGTTTCAAAGCTTGCAGGCCACATCAAGCACCCATTACTTATGTCGAGTAAGGGACTCCCCCTTGGGCAAACATGTTCGGCAGCTCAGCCCTTGCTCCAGCACCGTTGGTCTCGCTGAGTTATTAATTACTTGCATGTGTTCAGCCACCTTCACATCTCCTTCATGACCATCATACCACCTCATTCACATTATTACACCTCATTCACATTATTACACCTCACTCTCATTATTACACCTCACTCACCAACACACTTCACACCTCATTCATGCCCCACTCTCCACCACACCTCATACACTGTCACACTTCATTCATTCACCTCGCACACACACGTCACTAGTACAAGAAGATGAGCTAAGAGGAACTGTGGTTCACCAACAGACCAAACATTCTGCAAAGTTTGCGCTCATCGACACTGAATAGAATCAACATTTCCATTCTAGTGTCAGCCTAAACTTGCAACATGTTGAACAAGGCTTTAGAGAGGGCGGGAGCTACATGTAGCTGTTGTCTAGAAACTCTGGAACTCCTCCGGATCTGGACTGCCTTCAGCGGACATCAACTGTGGATCCATCATAAAGCAGAAAGCTTTTCAGGAATGTTGGCCTAGCAGTGGGAATGGACAGGGCAAAGGGTATCACCTTCGAGGGACTGTGGATGTCCGTTTGGTTGGTTTTGTTCGTTCAACAGTAAGTAACCAAAATTTATATCCAAATGTCGGAGGCACACTAGAATGCCTGCAATTATTGTTGGCTAAACCCTCTTGAAGTCTTAACTTCCATGGAACCTAGTCCTTCCCCGAGGCCCGCTCAATGACCAACAATATGATACCCCGCTCCTGCAGAATGCCAATTGCAACTCTGTCATGAAGATTCCTTCATGTTCCACCAAACCCACGTTACCTTTCTCCGTTGAGTGTGACCTGACGTTCTTACAGACCTGTCCTGACACTCCATCATGCAGGCACTAAGGGACTGTCCAAACACGGTGCCGACCACAACAGCCAGCTGTTGAATCACTGCTAGCAAGTAGGAAGACATTCTGTGACTAGCTTTAAGCATACTGTCCAGCTTCATCTATACACTGTAATAAGTCTGGCTTCACCCAAACCAACATCATGCACATGTGAATTGATAAGAAAACCAGAAAACCAGCACTCAACAACGAGTGGGTGCTTAATTTTTTTATTATTATTTTTTTTTAAGAGAGCAACCGCTCACGAAACCATTCAAGTACAGTATAATAATTTATGTCGTATTTTTAGATGCTAGAACTAGAGATGGCCTCACACGCACCTCTAAATACCAAGAACCAAGTTTTACGGTACCTGTTCCAGCTAGAACCATCTTCCCACGCTAGTTACAGCCAAGACAACTTCCTCTGATGGAGTTCCATAGAGAGCATGACAAGCTTTATAAGAAACCGTCGTACCGTTACGAAGCCTTTTGGCAAGTGCACGAGGCTACACATGCAATATCCTCATTAGTAGCAGCAATTACCCCCAGGGCCACATCCTGCCACCAGGAAAAACGACTTCACAGAGAAACAGCTGAGCAACTTGAAAGTGAAATACCTGGCAAATGAAAACTTCCTCCCCCGTCTTGTCATAGTAAATGATGCTCTCTGATCCAACATTGTACAGTGTGGAACTTGTGGAGGGCATACCTGTGGGGGCGTGACTTGTGACTATGGGTTCCCAGAGTTGTTTGTCCAGACTGCTAAAAACAACATCCCACAAGCTGGACTAAACCAAGCTTAGCAGGTCAGTGGTCCAGTGGCAATCATGGCACAGATCTATGTGTACACAAGACTGTTAGCTCAACTGGAGCAGAGAATTGTGGGCAGGTGCACCCACACTCTGCCTGGGAGGTTTAATTATCATCCCACAGCAAGTCATGGTGGGTGGTGGGGTGGCCCAGAGTGCCCAAGACCACCCACTCCTTCACTTCAAAGCTTATCTCAACCACCTACACACACACAACACAACACACACACACCTGTAGCCTAGCCCTGGTCTTACCTTAGCCTAGAACTGGCTTTATTCTGCAACAACCTAGCTCTGGCCTTACCCTAGAACTGACTTTATTCTTAGCCTTGCCCTGATCTTACCCTCTAGCCCCAGTCTTACCCTAGCTCTAGCCTTACTCTAGCCTAACCCCAGCCCAGACCTAGTCTTACCCTAGCCTAGCCTAGCCCTATAGCCCTGGCCTTACCCTAGCCCTACCTTACCCTAGCCCAGCCTTACCCTAGCCTAGCCCAGCCCTATAGCCCTGGCCTTACCCTAGCCCTACCTTACCCTAGCCCAGCCTTACTCTAGCCTAGCCTAGCCCTATAGCCCTAGCCTTACCCTAGCCTAGCCTAGCCCTATAGCCCTAGCCTTACCCTAGCCTAGCCTAGCCCTATAGCCCTAGCCTTACCCTAGCCCTGGCCTTACCCTAGCCTAGCCTAGCCCTATAGCCCTAGCCTTACCCTAGCCTAGCCTAGCCCTATAGCCCTAGCCTTACCCTAGCCCAGACCTAGCCCTATAGCCCTGGCCTTACCCTAGCCCAGCCTTACCCTAGCCCAGCCTTACTCTAGCCTAGCCTAGCCCTATAGCCCTAGCCTTACCCTAGCCCTACCTTACCCTAGCCCAGCCTTACTCTAGCCTAGCCTAGCCCTATAGCCCTAGCCTTACCCTAGCCTAGCCTAGCCCTATAGCCCTAGCCTTACCCTAGCCTAGCCTAGCCCTATAGCCCTAGCCTTACCCTAGCCCTGGCCTTACCCTAGCCTAGCCTAGCCCTATAGCCCTGGCCTTACCCTAGCCCAGCCTAGCCCTATAGCCCTAGCCTTACCCTAGCTCTAGCCTTACTCTAGCCCAGACCTAGCCTTACCCTAGACCTGCCCTAGCCTAAGGTTGGCAACAACTTTGAATTATGGAAATCCATGTACCTCGCCGATCCTCACATTGTCCTTGGCCCTATAGCCCTAGCCTTACCCTAGCCTAGCCTAGCCCTATAGCCCTAGCCTTACCCTAGCCCTGGCCTTACCCTAGCCTAGCCTAGCCCTATAGCCCTGGCCTTACCCTAGCCCAGCCTAGCCCTATAGCCCTAGCCTTACCCTAGCTCTAGCCTTACTCTAGCCCAGACCTAGCCTTACCCTAGACCTGCCCTAGCCTAAGGTTGGCAACAACTTTGAATTATGGAAATCCATGTACCTCGCCGATCCTCACATTGTCCTTGGCACCACCAGACATACATGTATATATGGCTACTGAGCTCCTGCAAATGTACCTCCCTTCCCAGGCCAAGAGCCTTGATTTTGCACTAATTAATGAGCTCTGATATATTTTATCATTTTTGGAACATTTGAGATAGCAGCTAGGCCGTCATCAAGTCTAAGGGTATCTGTGGTGGCATTACAGTTCTGATTGCTGGCAAACCAACTTCTAGTCAAGGTCCAAGTGAGGGTTACAAGGAAAACGTGGCATAGACATGAATCCCACAACTCAGGTATCCGCACTCATTTCATTCACTGCTCCACTATCAACCACACTCCCAACACCCATTCAGCTTCTCCCTGGTTTGTTGGTCCCCTCGCCCTCACTGAGAGCGAGTACAGAGATGGATATGGTCAATCCTGGTTGCTGC
This sequence comes from Cladorhizidae sp. MBARI D1340-BT2, assembly GCA_028752905.1. Classification (NCBI taxonomy): domain Eukaryota; kingdom Metazoa; phylum Porifera; class Demospongiae; order Poecilosclerida; family Cladorhizidae; species Cladorhizidae sp. MBARI D1340-BT2. Next base: position 45,965,753 of record JAQNBH010000006.1, read on the forward strand.
AGACAGGATGCTGCTGGCATCTTCAAGAGCCATTGCCAACACTAGGACTGAAATATTGGAATTTTGTGGTGCCCGACATGTAAATTAATAAGTGCCAGAAGACTGGGCAAAGGACGAGAGCTGCCTATTTCCATGAAGCAATTGTAGCTAATAATAATTCTTGCATTTGCTAAACAGTCAACGTTTTGTAAAATACGTTGCCTTGATATGCTGATGTAATCGAGCATGTGCAGACTCATTTTTTTACGACAGTGCTTCACAGCCAGACACTAAATGGACATCTAACAAAGACTTTTTATAATGACATCGACTTTACAGGCGGGTGAAGGAAGGTTACAATCCTTGATTATGTAAACAGAGGCCTTTTGTGATGAAGGCTGTCCAAATTGCTCTTTGGTGAGTGACAGCGTGTGCTTTGAGAGATAATCGTTAGCTCCTTCTTAGTCTGGCTTGAGAGACTAAACAACTCCTTTCCTGCTCATGTCTAAATACTATGGAAAGTATTCTGTAAAGAAACACTGCATATACAGTGTAGTTATAAAGTGGTCATTGCCTGCTAGGAACTGGTTTTTTAGTTAGAAGTTAGGCCACTAAGCAGCCTGAATTTAAAGGGAGGGTAGCCCGAATTTAATGGGAGGGTAGCCTGAATTTAAAGGGAGGGTAGCCTGAATTTAAAGGGAGGGTAGCCTGAATTTAAAGGGAGGGTAGCCTGAAGGGAGGGTAGCCTGAATTTAAAGGGAGGGTAGCCTGAATTTAAAGGGAGGGTAGCCTGAATTTAAGGGAGGTGGTTGAACTTGCTCATCTACGTGGAGTCCGACTCATAATAGTGCATTACACAATAGCAATGCTCCAACACATGCCAGGAAGAAATAAGATTAGGTAAACAAGAGACATTAGCAGGAGATGGTTCTGATAGACTTGATCCCTGTCTCACGTAAACATGCACTCACACACTCACGCTCACTCACACACTCACCACCATCATCACTTACTAGCTCACTCACATACTCACCAGCATCATTAGCTCACTCACACACTCATCATTAGCTCACTCACACACTCACCACCATCACCCTTATCACTATCTCACTCACCACCCTCACTCACAAACCTTCAGTTTGTGTTCCTCTCAACGCCTGCAATAGATCAACATCCAGGTATCCCGCCTAGATCTATTGCACTAGCTAGCTCGTATTTGTCAGTCTGCAGCCTAATCATCACGGGGGAAATAGGATACTGGCAAACATTCTCTATCGCATTTCCATAAAAAGCCACCCACACTATCAAGTTGACCAGCAACAAGCCATACCCAACATAACTGAACTATAAGTTAGCCTCGCCTGATCCATCACCTCCTGCTCCTTCATCCTTTCTGGAAAACTCATCTTTACGGTCCATCCAAATATTACCACAATTAAATCATTCTTGAACCCAAACTAAATTAACTTCCAAAGATTGTCTATCACTCCAACATCACTCGGTTAATCAACTCCGAACATGCATGCTGACTCGCTCACTTAGCACTGTTTCCACCTCACTTCACCATTCACACATGCTTGTTCCTACCCACCTGAAAACTTCCCTGCTGCAACAAGTAGCCTTCCTTCAATGTTTGCACCTACAGACACACACACAACACACACCCAAGAAGAAAGAAAAGGAAGAAAAAAGGACGAGCTCCATTAGCTCCCATGTACACAAATGCAGTATATCGTGATGGGTGTAAGTTAATATTCTCTACCTGGCCCTCTACTACATAAATACACATGTGACATCCTTAGGGAGATGCTCTGGGTGAATGAAAACCTAGGTTGATAGGCCTGACTCAGCACACTCGTCAGTGGCTGGACAGAATGCACATAAATCAATAAACGAGACACTATTCACATCAACCAGTAGTCTTCTATATCAGATTCTAAAGACAACCCTACATCTCTTCACAAGTGGGGGACTTGCATTATTACGTCATGTACGTTCAGCCACACCTACTTATGGTATCAATAGTTCTATGCCCCATAGGAAAATGTATTGTTCTTCGTGGTTCTCAATGAATCCCCGAGCATTGCACTGTATTGTATTATACCATGTACACATGGACCAAATTATAGGACTGTAGAGGTCACAAAATTTGCATAGTTTTTGTGTTTATGCAAGCTTCGGTTGAGGAATGAAGAGTGGTGGTCGAGGTGGTGTTAGTGCTGAGCTTACTGTGAGCTAGCTGCCAGTTCTTTTCAGAACTCATTGCAAGGCAGCAGTTCACTGATTTGTCTCGGGGAAGAAGGGAGCATCATTGAGCGGGTGTGAGGATAGTGTGCTTTATGTAGTAGAGCTCAGGCGCTGGTTGGAGTGCAGAGGTACTGCCTACAACAGCTGGGAAGAAGCAGGATCTTGTGAAAAGGTGAGCAGGCTCACTCCCTCCATGAAACACACTAGGCTCACTCCCGTTCAGTAATGTTCCTAACCAGTGAACTGCCACCTTGCAATGAATTCTTCTCAGCTGCAATCTCACAGGTAAGAAGTAACACGACTTAGACTATCATTCCTCAGCTGTTCCTCAGCTGTACCTTACACGAAAAACATATCAAATTGTAGTAAATGTTGTGAGCTTTCCAATTTGGTCCATATGATATATCTAATGCTCAGAATTTCATTGAGAATCACGAAGAACAATAAATTTTCCTATGGGGCATAGGATTATTGATACCATAAGTAGGTGTGGCTGAACGTGCATGACATAATAATGCAAGTCCCCCATTACAGCCTGCATCCATAACACACACTTCAATTGCAACTGCCCTCTCTCCCCAACCCTTTTTTGAATTTATTTTTAATATTCGACATTCTAAGTTCACTAACGAGAAGACTTTTAAACTACTAGTAAACATAAAATTGTAGCTTTATGTATCAAGAGATCCCGATTTTTTGCAGCTCAATCCTCCTTATCCCCCACTTTAGAGCCGAGTCCTCACAATGCAGAGCAGATTGAATAATTATGATGGACTCTTATTTATCACAGTTGATGTGTTTATCTACTTCCTCCAGGTGAAAAAATTGAGTTATTGTACTGGCAAACAATAACTGGCAAACTGGTAGAAATAGTCTCATTTCACCATGGATTTTGTAGACACAACACCTGATCTTTGCAGGTCAGAATAGGAGCTTGTGGCCAAGATCATCTGGGGAAGTATAGCTAAGAATAACTCCTTTTAGAGATAACTTGCTGACTACTTGCAGGTTATAGCTTTTAGTTTTTATAATTACCAGACACTCGACACAGACTGGTCGCTAGGGCGCGTGGGCAACATAAGAGAACCTCACACACGGGCACACACACGAAACAAACCAGATAGAAAGCTCTATCAGGTACTATAGCACGTTCTTTCGCTCACCTTCACCCCGTCAACTTTGCCAGACAAGCTTATCTTTCTCTCCCTGCGTGATGAGATTCTTCTTTTCTTTTTCTTTTTCTCACCACTGCCATTTTCTTCCTTTCCCTCAGCCATTGGTTGTTCCTGCAGCTGGATTTCGGCATCGTGGTTGACATTCACACCAGTTTCTCCATCCATCAACTTGCTATCGGCCTCAACTTCAGCAGCCAGTACTTCACTTGGAGAAATGCCCTCCTCACTCGATTCAGACAACACTGAGGACTCTATGCTTTGTTCGAATATGTCCGCGTTAGGTAAATCCGGCGATTGTTCCCTACTAAGAGAACTTTTTCTCCCCTGGGAAGTTGGCGAGGCCGAGCCCTCGAGCTTGCTCCGGCTGTCACTCATCTCAACTTCTCATGCAAACAAAAAAATGCGGCTGTTACCTTGTAAATAAAGACTCGTCGATACTTGAATTCCTACGCGCAATAATTATTACACGAACGTCAATTAAGGCCAAAGAAAATTCAGCAGGTGGCTTGTAAACTAGGATCAGAATACCACGAATTGGACGCGGTGAGTTTTGGTCAGTCGTCTTTGATGACTATGACACTGTCGTTATCATTGCAAAGGCTGGCAGAAACACAGAGAAACATAATATATATATATATATATATATGGTTTTGCAGTGCCTAGGCGGCAGACTAACTACACTTGATAGAAACTGTTTGGCACACACAAAAAATATATTGTTTGTGTACACTAACTAGGTCATCTCAAACAAGTTTATACCTAACTAGTGATGTAGATACTGAGGCCATGAGGTCAGTCCCCACTGTCAAGAATGGTTAGCTATTATAAGTATCTCAAAATGTCCATTGCCAGCAATAGGGCCAGCTGTAGTCTAGCTCTACCCCTACCTTTAGTCCTGACCAAGATGTTATAGCTTTTGAACTAACTTTAGCCATAGCCCTAGCCTAGCCTCCCTCGCCCTAGCCTAGCCTCCCTCGCCCTAGCCTAGCCTCCCTCGCCCTAGCCTTAGCCTCCCTAGCCTTAGCCTCCCTAGCCTTAGCCTCCCTGGCCTGGCCTGGCTTCCCCCTAGCCTCCTTAAGTCCTGGCATACCACATTTTGTGAACCCCATGAAAGTATGCCCAATAATCTATACTCGGTCTGCACCACAGCTGCAGAAATCTTGGAAGAACTTTTTTCAGGTGGAGTGAAAAAGATGTCTGATAACATGTAGTTACTCAAGCTCTACAAGGGTAGCATGCTTTGATGCATACAAGTAAAGAGGGAAAATATCTAAAAATTGCAATGGTCCAGGTGCCCCATTGCCACATTACTCTGCCACATTATGTCACAACTGCCTCCCCACCCACTATCACATGACATCATAACGTTATAAACAGCTGTCACTACTCTAACATCCCCAAAAGATTATGTTGCAGCCACTATAACCTTATTGTCACAACTGCAACTATATACTGTCTCTGGTGTAATTTAGAGTCACAACAGGAAAATGAATACGATTGTGGACATGAAAATCACTGGATAATAAACATCCTGAATTGACCCGGGTGTGTTCGGAGTAAAATGCTAAAAGCTTGAAGGATAAGCAGTCTCAGCACATGACCAAATCCAGCTGTGCACACTAAGGGTACTGGTCATGATTCATCGTAAAATGCTATTAGTATTTAAAAGTACCTGTGAATAATCTATCAACTATTTTGTCACCAAATTCTTACCAAACTGGATAATACTTTTTTTTTCTGACCAAACAATACTTGGATGCCAAATAAAGGCATTCTGATAGCCATCACCACCAGAGAGAATATTTTCCTATAATACATGTAGGTCCGACAATTATTGGCAATAATTGATACACTATCAACATTTGGTAATCATGTGAAAACATTGATAAAGATCAGCTGAGTATTATTATAAAGAATGTCCAGGCAAGTGATTTTTTTAAAGAATGCAGTTACATTTCCAGGTTAGGATTACAGTTATTCTTGACATGAACATCACACTCAATGTTTGCATGTTTGCCATTGCATGCATGCATGCTGTGAACTCCTTTGACTCTGTTTGGACATGCCATTCATTCACTACAAGCTACCTCCCTAATGGCTACACTATATAACATAAGTTTGAGGTAGTAAATAGTCCTGATGGCTGCAAAATTATATGCAAGGTGTGCACTTGAAAGAAACCCAGTTTCTTGAATAGCATCTAGCGCTGCATGAAACAGAATGATCAAGGACACTATTTCAAGGTTTCCATATTTAGTGCATTCAATGTGGTGCAACCCACTTCAAGTTCACGATGCTCCCAGATTTTACTGCTTATTAAACACTATGTTGTTTTACTTTCTGTTTCATCATCCAAAAGTAATTCTACACTTATCAAAGTAGTTACAACGAAAACTTCCTTCAGGACCGCCCACACCCACCTGGACAAGCTTTCAAGAACCTGACTGGATTTTTAGAACTTTGCATGTCAAAGTCAGTAACCTGGTAACGAGGTTTTATAAATATTTACAACAGTATAAGTGTGGTGCAAAGCTTTAAGCTGTAGCCTAACATCACAGCTGCTAATTTCCAAGTTGCTGCTAACAGACAGCCCCTCTGCACAGGTCAATTTCTGTGGGAATGGTTGTTACCAAATTCCATGATTGTAACCAGGTACTGCAAATTATACAAAGAACAGATACTATCATCGGAGTCGTTGCAAGTGGGTTGTAATCTTTCATTACTTGCCATTCAGTTGCTTTGGGGTTGGATGTATTCTCTTCAATGCCAGTTTTTTCATCATTCTACAACCTCTGATCCTTCCACCCCAGTAATCGTCTGCTAATCCCATACAGAACTCGGTCTGCTTACCTTTCATTCCCCCCTGCTACTATATACTAGGCTCTGGAACTCTCTCCCCAATTACATTAAAGAAACTAATTCATTTGGACAATTTAAGCACTATATTCAACATCCCTTATATAATTATACTTAACTATAATCAATTAAAAATATTCCTCCATGTATTTGTTTACTTATTTTTACTCTTCGTATTAGCCTCAGGCTATCAAGTAGGATATTTTTCCATAAAGAAATTAAAAAAAATTATAATGGCCAATGATGCAATCAATTTCTGAAGGGTTACACTGAAGAGTTATACTTACGAGATCACCACATGATCTTGCCAGATAAAGAGAGCCAGTGTTTCCAGCATGAAAGGTGTGGTCAAAGCTTAGGGAATCTCATTGCTCGCATATACATAATATTTTAATATCGTGAAAGTAACAACAGTGCGCTAGAATGTTAGTACGTGAAGTCATCTCCAACCTTGTCAAAGATCAACACATTTTTGGCATTGATTAATGACTGGCTACGACTGACAAGCCATGAATCTCTCGTTAGATCCTCATGATGGATCATGTGACCTCCTCTTGGATCACATGCCAGTCTCATTAATCTAACGGCACTGACCAGAAAATGAATGCACACCATCACTTTAACATGGTTGATAGTAAGGTTGTACGTCTGCTATATATCTAGTTTTAGCAACTTCACCATAAAAAACATTCCCCAGATTACAACCATGAATGTCCTTACTCTGACATAGGCAATCCTTTTTATCTTTGGGGTGGTTTAACCTTTCACCGCCTACTCAGTTACACTACAAGTTCATTTTTATTTCCTTTCTCCCCCAAAACAAGCAAGGTAAAGGGTTAGCTACAACATGCTAGTTGTCCCATGGTGCCCTAGGTAGAGCTTGTAAACTGGTTATGTCGAGTTGATCAGTGGCAAGATATGAGGAAGTCTTGGCAGAGAATTTCTGAATAATCTGGTAGTTCCAGACATCTCTACTGTCTCTGGGAATCACTGGCATAGTTGTGAGATTTGTTACACTTGATCAAGCAACCTCAACAACAATTATAACAGAGGAGAAAGCAGACCATATAAATGCCACACACACATCAAAAAGTAAACCCACACGTTGTGGGTGTGGTCTTCTTATGTTGCAGCGATTAGCAATGTCCCCCCCCCCCCCCCCAAATAAAATAATAATATAATGATGCCGGGGGTTATGTCTAGGTTGATGCACAGATCAGGAAGATCTGCTTGGGGCAGTGCCGAGCTAAGCAGTGTTGCTATATATCGTCATCCAAGAAATTATCTCAATCAGCACTAAACAGTGCAGTAGGGTACAATAGTTATTATTGAATGAACCTGGAACCTTCGCAAAAATCCCTTGGACCAGCCATAACCAAAGGTTTACACCTGCCACGCAGGGTTTCATTTAGGGGGGGGGACAGCTACCTTTTTGCCCCCCCCCCCCCCCCCCCCCCCCCTTGGAAATGGTATTATTAAATTTCATTAGAAACTTTATCACATCTTTAACGATCATGCCCCCCCCCCCCCCAATATCCAGATTCCTCCAGTTGCCCCTCCCTTGGACAATTTTCTAAATGAAACCCTGCCCCCACTATATAATAATATTATAATATCCACAAGATCTAACTGCATTCCAAAATATTAACCCCCATCCAATTTAGGAGAAACTTCCAAGCAGCACAACACTCTAAATGAGGTCCACCACAAGTCCAAGACAACGACTCCTTAGAAGCCCGGTGTATTTCATCATTATCATTCCATAATGCACATGACATGAACAATGCAATCCACATACACAACAGTTCATTAATCATATCAAGTTATACTCTTCAAGAACCTTGTTTTGCTCCTCGCTCTATAAGTTGTATCGGGGGTACATATAAAATAATGATAAAAGCACACACATCATAGCAGCAATCATACTAGACAATGAACCAACAGCAATGATAATAGCACACACTAAATAGGCAAAGTCTAAGCTAGTCCCATTTCTTCCAGTAAACTTTGAGAACTTCTCGGACTTTCTGTTTCCTGAGAAATGAAGAAGAAGAAGAAGAAGAAATGGACAGTTAAACCTCTCTTTTTATCGGCTTAAATAACGGTCATTGCAGTGACGATTAAGCTGATAGAAAGAGTAGATTTAACTGCTTTATCAAATCATTGGAACGACATGAGTAAAGCTAGTATGTGGCAATGTTGCTGCCTCCTATTCGTAATCCTCTGCCTCCCGCATACTATCTCTCTGTGTACATCAGAGTGTGCTATCTCTCTCTGTGTACATCAGAGTGCTATCTCTCTCTGTATATTATATCAGAGTGTGCTATCTCTCTCTGTATATATCAGAGTGTGCTATCTCTCTCTGTATATTATATCAGAGTGTGCTATCTCTCTCTGTATATATCAGAGTGTGCTATCTCTCTCTGTATACATCAGTGTGCTATCTCTCTCTGTGTACATCAGAGTGATATCTCTCTCTGTGTATATCAGAGTGCTATCTCTCTCTGTATATTATATCAGAGTGTGCTATCTCTCTCTGTATACATCAGAGTGCTATCTCTCTCTGTGTACATCAGAGTGCTATCTCTCTCTGTGTACATCAGAGTGCTATCTCTCTCTGTATATTATATCAGAGTGTGCTATCTCTCTCTGTGTACATCAGAGTGCTATCTCTCTCTGTGTACATCAGAGTGCTATCTCTCTCTGTATATTATATCAGAGTGTGCTATCTCTCTCTGTGTACATCAGAGTGCTATCTCTCTCTGTGTACATCAGAGTGCTATCTCTCTCTGTGTACATCAGAGTGCTATCTCTCTCTGTATATTATATCAGAGTGTGCTATCTCTCTCTGTGTACATCAGAGTGCTATCTCTCTCTGTGTACATCAGAGTGCTATCTCTCTCTGTGTACATCAGAGTGCTATCTCTCTCTGTGTACATCAGAGTGCTATCTCTCTCTGTGTACATCAGAGTGATATCTCTCTCTGTGTACATCAGAGTGCTATCTCTCTCTGTATACATCAGAGTGCTATCTCTCTATGTATACATCAGAGTGCTATCTCTCTCTGTATATTATATCAGAGTGTGATATCTCTCTCTGTATACATCAGAGTGCTATCTCTCTCTGTATATATCAGAGTGCTATCTCTCTCTGTGTACATCAGAGTGCTATCTCTCTCTGTATACATCAGAGTGCTATCTCTCTATGTATACATCAGAGTGCTATCTCTCTCTGTGTACATCAGAGTGCTATCTCTCTATGTATACATCAGAGTGCTATCTCTCTCTGTATATTATATCAGAGTGCTATCTCTCTCTGTATATATCAGAGTGCTATCTCTCTCTGTGTACATCAGAGTGCTATCTCTCTCTGTGTACATCAGAGTGCTATCTCTCTCTGTGTACATCAGAGTGCTATCTCTCTCTGTATATTATATCAGAGTGTGCTATCTCTCTCTGTGTACATCAGAGTGCTATCTCTCTCTGTATATATCAGAGTGCTATCTCTCTCTGTATACATCAGAGTGCTATCTCTCTCTGTGTACATCAGAGTGCTATCTCTCTCTGTGTACATCAGAGTGCTATCTCTCTCTGTATATATCAGAGTGCTATCTCTCTATGTATACATCAGAGTGCTATCTCTCTCTGTGTACATCAGAGTGCTATCTCTCTCTGTATATATCAGAGTGCTATCTCTCTATGTATACATCAGAGTGCTATCTCTCTATGTATACATCAGAGTGCTATCTCTCTCTGTATATATCAGAGTGTGCTATCTCTCTCTGTATATATCAGAGTGTGCTATCTCTCTCTGTATATATCAGAGTGTGCTATCTCTCTATGTATACATCAGAGTGATATATATCTCTGTATATTATATCAGTGTGCTATCTCTCTCTGTATATATCAGAGTGTGCTATATATCTCTCTCTGTATACATCAGAGTGCTATCTCTCTCTGTGTACATCAGAGAGCTATCTCTCTCTGTATATTATATCAGAGTGTGCTATCTCTCTCTGTATATATTAGAGTGCTATCTCTCTCTGTATACATCAGAGTGCTATCTCTCTCTGTATACATCAGAGTGTGCTATCTCTCTCTGTATATATCAGAGTGCTATCTCTCTCTGTATATATCAGAGTGCTATCTCTCTCTGTATATATCAGAGTGCTATCTCTCTCTGTATATATCAGAGTGCTATCTCTCTCTGTATATATCAGAGTGTGCTATCTCTCTCTGTATATATCAGAGTGCTATCTCTCTCTGTATATATCAGAGTGTGCTATCTCTCTCTGTATATATCAGAGTGTGCTATCTCTCTCTCTGTATATATCAGAGTGTATGGTATCACTTCTCCACACTGGATTGAGCTACATTTCAAAATGGCAGACCATAAACACACAAAAAAGACTCAATAATTTACTTAGGCCTTTCGCAACAGCAGAGATGGTGTCCTTGGCGATTTTTACACCTCCAGGGTGCAGAGGGTGCATTGGTTATGGAAGTAGCAAACAGGACGACCAAAAAGTAAAACTTGAAAAAAATGTTCAAGATTCTTTCTTTCTCTCCAATGTGCCTCTTCCGTGCTCTAGGTCCACCACGTAAACTTCAGTAACACAACTCTCCAAATCCCCTGTGGCCATGCATTGGCACCCAATCTCTTCGGAATAGGGGAGAAACCAGCACCCAAACCCCTCTACCCATGGGTCCATTCACTTCAACTTGAGTATCTATCGTATGTGTAGATGTGCAGAGTCTATTGGACGGCTTCATAACTGGTAATTACGAATAACTACAGAGTACTTTGAAGCATAGGCAGAGAGGATTGTTATTCCAATCATAGGCATGATGCAATGTTACATCACAATCAGTAAAGATCATCACATTGATTGAGGCAGACATGACGCAAGGACAAGCCTTCAGCTGGACCTGGTGAGTGGCTTATGGGCACAACTAGGCTAAGCCAGATTATGCTAGCATTATGTTGTGCATTATAGGCATTTGAGAATAATGCTGGCATTATAGGTGCACTTGAGCATTTGAGAATAATGCTGGCATTATAGGTACAGAGTGACTCTAGTCATTTGCACTTGCAGTCAGGTTTAATTAACTATTTGTGTGCCACTCACAAGTAATAACAACTAGCAAGTCAGCAATCTACACATCCAGTGATAACCACACACAACACAACTGTCAGCTAATCTGCACATCCACAAGTAGCAAGTCAGCAATCTACACATGCAGTGATCAGCACATATACACAACCAGGCAGCTAATCTGCACATCCACAAGTAATAACAACTTAGCAAGTCAGCAATCAACACATGCAGTGATAGCCACATACACAACTGACAGCTACATCATGCACGGCGACATGTTGTCCTCAACTTGAACACCTAGCTATGTGGTTCTGTTATTTGTGTAAATATTGTGGTCTTTCGAGCCAGATTAAATCTTTCTCTCCCTTGCTCGCCAGACTAGGATAGACCTGGTCTCTCAAACCAGACTAAGACAGACCTGGTGCAGGTTATGAAGGAGCAAGTCTCTCGAGCCGGACTAAGAAGGAACTATCGATGTCTTCTTCTCAAGCATGCATGCGATTGACTTAACTCCCCACAGTACTCTCATCACAAACCTTTTTGGACATCCTTCATGGAAAAAATCTCATTTAGCCAAAGATGAGAACAGTTCATGTGACACGCATGCTGTTGAGAGCCCTCATTATTTATTAGGCACATTTAGAAAGTGCTTTACAACTCCATAGGCCATGGAGAGGGAGCTCTTGCGAAGTAACAGTGCTAGAAGGTTTGGTAAAGGTTTAAAAGTGCCCTTCAAATGAGCAGCAAGAAGTTTGTCAGATAACAATGGACAATTGTATTAATAACAGGAGGATAATACTAGTAACTCTTTCCTTAAGCGCTTTGTGAAATACATTTGACGACAAAGCCAATATGCACGCACATAACCACAATACTTCTTCTCCAAAAACAGCACGACCATAATGAGGTACTTAATACAACAAAGACAGTTTGTAGCAACAACGAGAGGGGCTCTAAGCAGCTTGTTGTGGGTTGAACATCAAGGGGCCTAACAACCAGAGTTCAAGGTGGTGTATACCTCACAGTATGAGGTTAAAAAAAAAAGTCCTGGGAATTGGATATATCTTAGATCACACCCACTCCAACGGCCTCCACGTTAATACACACTCAATACTATAGAGCTAATATTTTGGGAGAGTGGGTTTAATACTTTCAGTTTCACTGTTAGGATTCTGTTCGCTTTGGTACTCAATGTCACAGGTCAACTCTGGGCGGAATCTTTCTCCCCCCCCCCCCCCCAATCCCTCACACTTTTCCCCTCACTTTGTACTCAAGGGTTCTACATGTATCTCAGGCAGAATAATTTTCACTCCCCTGGAATCCCCCCCCACCCGGATACTCTCTAAGGCCCCCATTTCAATACTTGCTTTGATATTTAAAACAAAAACAACAAAAAACAATAGCCATAATGAATACTATCCTGTATATATATAGTGACTATGTCTGGTATGTATATATATATCAGTAGTCATAATGGGTGGCTATGTATGACTGTAAATATATATATGTGTATATCAGTAGTCATAATGAATAGCTATCTCTATCTGTATGTATATATATATATATATATATACATGTGTGTGTGTATATATCAGTAGCCATAATGGAAGCTATGGTGTCTGTATGCATGTGTGTGTGTTTAGAGGCCCCTGGATGCCACACCCACTCCCAAGTGCAGGTCTCTCTCAGCTAGTATAAATATTCACACAAAGATGAAGAGCAGCAATGCATGGGTGTGGCTTCCACTAGATACTACATCCCCAGTGAATATTTGAACCATTGAAATATCCCCTTACATGCTTGGCATACATAGTCTTCTAAAATGAATAGAGGTCTAGTGCTGTAAATACCAATATCAATGCAGATCCGCTTCTTCTTATCAACCCTTTACCGAACATCTGCATTGAAATACACCACTCCCTCTGATGTGGCAAACATATTTATTTTTGTTTATTTAATTAATTTATTTATTTAATTAATTTATTATTTTCATGTTGAGGCTTTTCATGTTGAGGCCCTGTGTGCATTCCTCTTCTATAATTACCACCACTTGGGTGCAGAGCGTCTGTTCATAGCTCGGCAATTACAGTTGGAACATCGCTTATCTGGGGGGCAGCCAAGAGGTACCCATACTTTTGAAATTGCTGAATTTGCAATCATGAAATATATGAATGTTTGGCTAAGCACTGGTCATGCACACACACACATTAATTAAACACCCGCTCTCTGCCAGGCATACCACTCTTATGCAATACACCACATTTATATATAGATGTGTACAAAACCATTCATTAGACCCCACCAGGAAGCCATAGATGCAGTTGCCCAGAATTTCAAGGCCAAAGGTCTTAGGAGGAGGTCCTCATGTTTAGGAGGTCACTTTGATCATGTTGCACATGCAATGCACCCACAGGTGCTCAAATCACGCACTTCTAAACTAGCAAAATACAAATTGAAGAGTGAGTGAGGAAGGAAGTATCTCCACATATATAACAGTGGAAATATTCAGGAACTAATCTATTTGATGTTCTCAGCACTGTCGGATTCTTAGGAACTAACACCATTTGAGGACCTCAGCACAGTGGGAGTCTCAGCAAAGTGAGAGTCTTCACTATTTGAAGACCTCCAGCACAGGGGAGTCTTCAGGAACTAACACCATTTGAGGACCTCAGCACAGTGAGAGTCTTCAGGTACTAACACTACTTGAGGACCTCAGCACAGTGGGAGTCTTCAGGTACTAACACTACTTGAGGACCTCAGCACAGTGGGCGTCTTCAGGAACTAACACCATTTGAGAACCTCAGCACAGTGGGAGTCTTCACTATTTGAAGACCTCCAGCACAGTGGGAGTCTTCAGGACTACTTGAGGACCTCAGCACAGTGGGAGTCTTCACTATTTGAGGACCTCAGCACAGTGGGAGTCTTCACTATTTGAAGACCTCCAGCACAGTGGGAGTCTTCAGGACTACTTGAGGACCTCAGCACAGTGGGAGTCTTCACTATTTGAGGACCTCAGCACAGTGGGAGTCTTCAGGACTACTTGAGGACCTCAGCACAGTAGGAGTATTCACTATTTGAGGACCTCAGCACAGTGGGAGTGTTCAGGACTAACACTACTTGAGGACCTCAGCACAGCGAGTCTTCAGGAACTAACACTACTTGAGGACCTCAGCACAGTGGGTGTCTTCAGGAACTAACACTAGTTGAGGACCTCAGCACAGCGGGAGTCTTCAGGAACTAACATCATTTGAGGACCTCAGCATAGTGGGAGTCTAGGAACTAACACCATTTGAGGACCTCAGCACAGTGGGAGTCTTCAGGAACTAACACCATTTGAGGACCTCAGCACAGTGGGAGTCTTCAGGAACTAACACCATTTGAGAACCTCCAGAACAGTGGGAGTGTTCAGGAACTAACACCATTTGAGGACCTCAGCACAGCGGGAGTGTTCAGGAACTAACACCATTTGAGGACCTCCAGAACAGTGGGAGTCTTCAGGAACTAACACCATTTGAGGACCTCAGCACAGTGAGAGTCTTCACTATTTGAAGACCTCCAGCACAGTGAGAGTCTTCAGGAACTAACACTACTTGAGGTAACACTACTTGAGGACCTCAGCACATCGGGAGTCTTCAGGAACTAACACCATTTGAGGACCTCAGCACAGTGGGAGTCTTCAGGAACTAACACTACTTGAGGACCTCAGCACAGCGGGAGTCTTCAGGAACTAACACCATTTGAAGACCTCCAGCAGAAAGAAAGAAGAAGTCCATTCTGTTCCTATTTATAAAGGCGATGGCTGCCAACACGTGTATGTGATTGCTACAAGAAGAGGACCTATGACACAATTGCACGTGCTTGGCTCATTCTGGAGCTGTTCAAGGAACACTTCCACACATGCACGGACACACGCTCATCAATTCATATTCAAGGTCTCGGACTAGAACAACATAAACACAATAACTGGGGGAGATCGTACCTCTTGTAACACGTCCTGAGCATTGACAGCTCGGATGATATTCTTCTTACTGCTCTCTTGGATCTCCCCACCGACTAGAAGTTCATCCAGGATGTAGAAGGCCTTTGCCAAAGAAACCAATAGGGTTAAGTCACACACACACACCATACACACATCACTCACAGCTTTGTATGCCGAACTACTACCTAATACCAACATCCTAATCACATCATCACGGGACCCATAACACTGACTGAAATTAGTGACTGAAAGTGGTACCAGTCAACATGGCTTTTTTCAAATGGAATACCCATATGAGGTTTTACATAGCCTCTTGAAGCCACACTTACTCAACCTACCTCCTCCCAGTGTGGTGTTGGTCCAGTGGGTGTCCCCATATAGCTATTGTCAACCTATTTCAACCTGCCTCAACCCAGTGTGGTGTTGGTCCAGTGTATATCACCATGGAAATATCGTTAACTTCTTCAACCAGCCTCAAGTTGACAATAGCTCTATGAAGATATACACTGATCAACACCACACTGGGTTGAGACAGGTTGGAGTAGGTTGACAACAGCTCTATGGGGACACACAGTGGACCAATACCACACTGAGTTGAGGCAGGTTGAAGTAGGTTGACAACAGCTCTATGGGGTCACACACTGGACCAACACCACACTGGGTTGAGGCAGGTTGAAGTAGGTTGACAATAGCTCTATGGGGACACACACTGGACCAACAGCACACTGGGTTGAGGCAGGTTGAAGTAGGTTGAAATAGCTCTATGGGGACACACACTGGACTAACACCACACTGGGTTGAGGCAGGTTGAAGTAGGTTGACCTCTATGGGGACACACACTGGACCAACACCACACTGGTTTGAGGCAGGTTGAAAATAGCTCTATGGGGACACACACTGGACCAACACCACACTGGGTTGAGGCAGGTTGAAGTAGGTTGAGAATAGCTCTATGGGGACACACACCGGACCAACACCACACTGGATTGAGGCGCATGTTGAAGTGGGTTGACAATAGCTCTATGGGGACACATACTGGACCAACACCACACTGGTTTGAGGCAGGTTGAAGTAGGTTGACAATAGCTCTATGGGGACACATACTGGACCAACACCACACTGGTTTGAGGCAGGTTGAAGTAGGTTGACAATAGCTCTATGGGGACACACACTGGACCAACAACATACTGGGATCAGGCAGGTTGAAGTAGTGACAATAGCTCTATGGGGACACACACTGGACCAACACCACACTGGGTTGAGGCAGGTTGAAGTAGGTTGACAATAGCTCTATGGGGACACACACTGGACCAACAGCACACTGGGTTGAGGCAGGTTGAAGTAGGTTGAAATAGCTCTATGGGGACACACACTGGACTAACACCACACTGGTTGAGGCAGGTTGAAGTAGGTTGACCTCTATGGGGACACACACTGGACCAACACCACACTGGTTTGAGGCAGGTTGAAAATAGCTCTATGGGGACACACACTGGACCAACACCACACTGGGTTGAGGCAGGTTGAAGTAGGTTGAGAATAGCTCTATGGGGACACACACCGGACCAACACCACACTGGATTGAGGCATGTTGAAGTGGGTTGACAATAGCTCTATGGGGACACATACTGGACCAACACCACACTGGTTTGAGGCAGGTTGAAGTAGGTTGACAATAGCTCTATGGGGACACACACTGGACCAACAGCACACTGGGTTGAGGCAGGTTGAAGTAGGTTGACCTCTATGGGGACACACACTGGACCAACACCACACTGGTTTGAGGCAGGTTGAAAATAGCTCTATGGGGACACACACTGGACCAACACCACACTGGGTTAAATGGCATCATGCACGCAAAACCTCCTCTGGTAACTGGAGGGGGTTGGGTAATATGGACTCCATTACAAGCAACCTTATTTCAAATAGATAATAATGATGCCTTACCTTCTCAAAGTTGAAGATGATATCCAGTTCACACACCTAAGCAAAGGAGTTGGACAATAGCAAAAATCATTCTATGGCAACAATTAGCCTCCTGCCTGACGTACACTTCCAAAGTACTTGTCCAGAAGCTCAACGAATCTATGCACGATCTCTAGTGTGATAAGTTCGTTGTCACCACTCTCAATTGCGCAGGAGAAATACAGACTAGCATACCTGCACAACGCATACAATCATCAACGACAAAAATAATATGCATATTGTCCGTCCATCCATCCATATATATATACTGTATATATATTGGATTAGCTATACCAGCGTAAACCACACACATTTAGACAACCCTTTACCTTTTAAAATAATTTCATTAATTTTTTAGCGGTATATAATATTGGTGTTCATATTACAAAAGGTAAAGGTGTTTGTGGTAATAAATTCTTGCTTTCCAAAAAATTGTCTTTGTTTCTAATTTCTAATCCCCCCCCCTCTCCTGTCTCTATAAATATTGTGGTTGAGCTGCCTCCTTCTAGAGCTATGCAATAGTTGCTCAGGATGATAACCAAACATTGCAGATCACTGCACATCTGTGCTGACAGAGTAAGCTTCTCAGGAAACCTTCAACCAAAAACATGCAGAAATTCCAATACCGCACGCACGCACACACCACATACAGTACATGCACACCACACAGACAGACACACACTCATGCATACACACACAGACAGGCATGCATGCACGCCCACACACCACACCTTACACACGCATGCATTTACAACTGGCCATGTGTATTACTCTCTGTTTATCTCTTCACTAAATTATCAGCAACAATTTAAAAAAAATTTTTTATTGCCTTTGGCAAGAAGGTTAGGTTTTCACCTGGTGTGTCAGTCTAGTCTCTGTTAGTAGGTTGCCATGGCACCCCGGTGTGTCTGTCTACTGTCTGTTAGTAGGTTGCCATGGCACCCCGGTGTGTCTGTCTACTGTCTGTTAGTAGGTTGCCATGGCACCCCGGTGTGTCTGTCTACTGTCTGTCTGTTAGTAGGTTGCCATGGCACCCCAGTGTGTCTGTCTACTGTCTGTCTGTTAGTAGGTTGCCATGGCACCCCGGTGTGTCTGTCTACTGTCTGTTAGTGGGTTGCCATGGCACCCCGGTGTGTCTGTCTACTGTCTGTCTGTTAGTAGGTTGCCATGGCACCCCGGTGTGTCTGTCTACTGTCTGTCTGTTAGTAGGTTGCCATGGCACCCCAGTGTGTCTGTCTACTGTCTGTCTGTTAGTAGGTTGCCATGGCACCCCGGTGTGTCTGTCTACTGTCTGTCTGTTAGTAGGTTGCCATGGCACCCCGGTGTGTCTGTCTACTGTCTGTTAGTAGGTTGCCATGGCACCCCGGTGTGTCTGTCTACTGTCTGCCTGTTAGTAGGTTGCCATGGCACCTGGTGTGTCTGTCTACTGTCTGTCTGTTAGTAGGTTGCCATGGCACCTCGGCGTGTCAGTCTACTGTCTGTCTGTTAGTAGGTTGCCATGGCACCTGGTGTGTCTGTCTACTGTCTGTTAGTAGGTTGCCATGGCACCCCGGTGTGTCTGTCTACTGTCTGTTAGTAGGTTGCCATGGCACCCCGGTGTGTCTGTCTACTGTCTGTTAGTAGGTTGCCATGGCACCCCAGTGTGTCTGTCTACTGTCATCTGTTAGTAGGTTGCCATGGCACCCCGGTGTGTCAGTCTACTGTCTGTCTGTTAGTAGGTTGCCATGGCACCCCGGTGTGTCTGTCTACTGTCTGTCTGTTAGTAGGTTGCCATGGCACCCCGGTGTGTCTGTCTACTGTCTGTTAGTAGGTTGCCATGGCACCCCGGTGTGTCTGTCTACTGTCTGCCTGTTATAGTAGGTTGCCATGGCACCCCGGTGTGTCTGTCTACTGTCTGTCTGTTAGTAGGTTGCCATGGCACCCCAGTGTGTCTGTCTACTGTCTGCCTGTTAGTAGGTTGCCATGGCACCCCGGTGTGTCAGTCTACTGTCTGTTAGTAGGTTGCCATGGCACCCCGGTGTGTCTGTCTACTGTCTGTCTGTTAGTAGGTTGCCATGGCACCCCGGTGTGTCTGTCTACTGTCTGTCTGTTAGTAGGTTGCCATGGCACCCCGGTGTGTCTGTCTACTGTCTGTCTGTTAGTAGGTTGCCATGGCACCCCGGTGTGTCTGTCTACTGCCTGTTAGTAGGTTGCCATGGCACCCCGGTGTGTCAGTCTACTGTCTGTTAGTAGGTTGCCATGGCACCCCGGTGTGTCTGTCTACTGTCTGTCTGTTAGTAGGTTGACATGGCACCTCGGTGTGCCTGTCTACTGTCTGTCTGTTAGTAGGTTGCCATGGCACCCCGGTGTGTCTGTCTACTGTCTGTTAGTAGGTTGCCATGGCACCCCGGTGTGTCAGTCTACTGTCTATCTGTTAGTAGGTTGCCATGGCACCCCGGTGTGTCAGTCTACTGTCTGTTAGTAGGTTGCCATGGCACCTCGGTGTGTCGTCTACTGTCTGTCTATTAGTAGGTTGGCATGGTTATATTTTCATCCTGATGTGTCTGTCTGCTGTCTGTGTTGACACAAAACCAGCAGATTGGATTTTCAGAACATTTTATGGGAAGGTTAGGCATGGGTCAAGGTCCAATGAGCCATTAAGTTTGGGTGGTGATCCTGGTTGAAACGTTGCTAGTGGCCGCCATCGCCAGAAACAGCACGGCTCCTGGTTTTGTCGGCCATTTTTAAAGGTGAAAGAAGAATTGCTTGTTGGGAGTGACGGAGGGGGGGAGGTTGCAGTCCCCCGATTGTTCTTCTTAAAGCATACTAGCCGCTAGGTTTGTAATGATACACTAAATAAGAAAAACCGTCTAATGGCTATGAGACTGATAAAATGATGCTCATGAAACGTCCATTTGTAGAAACAATATTCTCGTCAATGAAGTCATGAAACCCGCTGATACATGGTAGACACAGGTCTCCTTGATTTTTAGCCATCTATTTGCTGGGCTGAACTTCGTACTGATGAACCATCGCTAGATCGACAGAAGAATGTGCGAGTCAGGTGTCGTGATGCATTGCATTATTCATAGGTTGGTAGTAAAAGGAAGTCAAGCTACATGTACTCTGGGTCACCCCTCAGGAAGGAGTGACCTCACTTCTCCGTCACATGTAGAACTAATTATGTAGATAGTTCTCAGGGTGTTAAAAAATAATAATAATAAACAATAAACAACAACAGCAATGACAACAGCAATGACAACGACATCAACCATAATTTGAATAAACCTCAGTTGACATAACAAATTACAAAGACGTGCTCAATAATCATTGCGACATTTCGTCCAGCCTTCATCGGCATCTAGCCAAAACATTGAGCAAGTAAATTGTTTAGTGGCCTAGTCCGAAGCAAAGCAACAATATTCTCATGCTGGAAGGCAATAATAAATCAATAACCTTTGACCTCTAATCATGTGACTCACTTTTGTTGTGGGCAAATATAGAGGGAATCATTTTCTGTTTCAAAAAAATATGCCATTTTACAGTTCCATGCTTTACCTAATTCGATTTCATTGTCAACAGTTTTCCTGTTTCAAAATGAATGAATTGTAAAAAGGTACAGAATATGGTCTTCCTTGAACTGCTTGGCACGTTCGTTCCTCTGCTCCTCTGCTGATATACAGGCTGAATCTGCCGTCTCTCTCGCACATGTGCACAACCCTGACTGTGGAGGGTCATCCAATTCTATTGTCCCCACTATATTGCAGGGAAGATTTTTTTTATCATCAAGGCTTGTATTATTGCAAGCCTAAGGGCAACTAGGACATTACTCTTATAGTGATTCCCATTAGTTATCCCCTATGCTTAGAGGAAAGTCTGAAGCTGCCCTCCATAAACCACAGCTTTTAGTTGTGGCAGCTGCTAGGCTTGCAATTGATGGTCACCCTTGATCACGAAAATGATCCCCCCCAATTTCCTTTACCTTGTAATTGTAGCATGATGCTTCCAAGTCACATGACTAGACTACTTCTTCCTTCACTAGTTGCCAAATAACAATAATAATAAATTACAATGACCTTCTCAATAATCAACTTGAAATTTACTCTCTCGACCAGATGCTGTAGCCTTCTTCATTCCTGATGAAGGCTAGAGCACCTAGCCTTCATTCCTGAGGAAGGCTAGAGCACCTAGCCTTCATTCCTGAGGAAGGCTAGAGCACCTAGCCTCCATTCCTGAGGAAGGCTAGAGCACCTAGCCTTCATTCCTGATGAAGGCTAGATCACCTAGCCTTCATTCCTGATGAAGGCTAGAGCACCTAGCCTTCATTCCTGAGGAAGGCTAGAGCACCTAGCCTTCATTCCTGAGGAAGGCTAGAGCACCTAGCCTTCATTCCTGAGGAAGGCTAGAGCACCTAGCCTTCATTCCTGAGGAAGGCTAGAGCACCTAGCCTTCATTCTCCTGAGGAAGGCTAGAGCACCTAGCCTTCATTCCTGAGGAAGGCTAGAGCACCTAGCCGAGATGTATGGAGAGGGAGCAAATTTTTCAAGTTGATTATTGACAAGGCCTGTAATTTTATTTTATGTCAACTGAAAGTTTGTTGAGAATAAATAATAAAATAATAAACAAATGAACAAACAATCAAACAAACAAACAATAAACTCAATGAACTCTCAGTTGCCATAACATTACAATAACCTTCTCAATAATGACTTAAATTGTATTCTCTCGACGTTTCCACTAGATGCTGTAGCCTTCATCAGGAATAATGAGGTGCTAAGACTCGCGTGAGCCTGCTATATACCGGTAGCTATATATATACCACATGCTATTAAACCACACCTCGGCACACGCGTCCAGCATGTGAACCTGACGTGAAATAATTAAATTAATAATAATAATAATAATAATAATAATAATAATAATAATAATAATAATAATAATAATAATAATAACAACACAACAACACAACAACAATACACAACAAAAATAATAACAATAACTAAATAAATAATTAATTAATTAATTAATTAATAAAGTTAATTATAAGAATAATTATGGTCGTCATAGTAGGCTTCAAGTTCAGGCTCTTGAGAGTGGCCCAGCAGCCAGGAAAGTGCATTCCACAGTCTCGATTGAAACGCTCACACTTTGGTGCCAGGCTGATGTGCAATGCCTCCTTCACCAGCAGTTCCTTCGTCTTCTGGCCTGGTCCAAGATGGTGGCTTCCTCCCACAAGATACGATGTCCATTATCCCATGCATGTTCAGCAATGGCGGATTTCTCTTTAGCACTCTACAGGCACCTTGATGTTCTTTCACTCTGGTCTCCAGTCTTCTGATGGTCTCCCATATATAGTATTTCCCATATTTCCCACAGCTACAAGGGATGCGGTACACAACATGAGTGCATATTAGCTGGTAAAACACCCTCAAAACAGTCCCAATTGGAGCAAAAAAGAGCTTCTTTCGGTTAAAAAGGGGAGATTTCTCACAAATAACAGTTTTCTGTCATTTAAAGAGTAGAAACAGCTTCATAATGTTGAAAAGGAAGCTAATGTGCCCATTTTGACAAGAATGAGCTTCCCGATCTGAAAATGACTTTGATGTTGAACTTCCTGCAGACCCTCCTGATGTCTTCACTCATCCCTGCTACATAAGGAATCACTACCAAAGGATCCACCCCTCATTGCCTGTATCAGTGTACTCATCTTCCTTTCTGCATTTAGATACATTTGCAGACGAAAGGTTGATAAGGCTTGCGGATAACCATTCTCTATAAAGACCTTTGTTCTTCCTTCCAAAGGTCCTCCTTCTCAGTCACTACTCTCCTGGCTCTATCGTACAAGCTCTTCACCACTCCTCTTCTGACATGGATAGGATGATGTGATCTATAATCAAGGTACCGGTTGGTGTGCGTGAGTTTTCTGTAAACGGTTGCAGTCAGCCTGCCATCTTCCTTCCTGTGTAGGTGGCAATCCAGAAAGGGCAACAATCCGTCCACTTCACAAGCTCCATGGTAAACTTTATGGATGGCCTGATGTGTTCAGATGGTCCAACAACTCCTGCTCAGTGCTGGACGCGTGTGCCAGTTCACGTGCTGGATGCGTGTGCCGAGGTGTGGTTTAATAGCACGTGGTGAATAGCTAGCTACCGGTATATAGCAGGCCACGCGAGTATTAGTGTCTCATTATGCCTGATGAAGGCTAGAGCATCTAGTCGAAACATTGAGAGAATACAATTTCAAGTTGATTATTGAGAAGGTTATTGTAAACAAACATAGTTATTCAGGGGTGTGGCAGACAGGGTTCACGAGCAGAAACCACACACCCATATGCCAGACCATGTTTGTTCGTGTTGGTTTCTCCTGGTTACTCCCATCAGTCGTGTGACGGGACTAAGGACCAACACCCATCCCTAGTCGTCGGTATCTGGCATTGTAGCTAACAGTTCGAGGCCTTGGGGAAGGGGGGAACAATCAACAATCAATCCCCCCCCCCCCTCCCTCACGTACAGCTATCTGGTTTGAGATGAAAACTTAAAAAGTTGCTTTTTTGCACCCCACCACTCAAAATTGGCTCCTCTGCCCCTGTAGTTGCAGACCAACTCGTCCAGATGAGAGTAAGAGTACAACTAGGAACACCAAAGCAAGTTTGAGCTAAGACTTCGACAAATCCAACACCAGTCTTTTCACTATTCTACAAATCCAACACTAGTTAACTCATTAGAAACTTCTACAAACCCAACACCAGTTAACTCATTTGAAACTTCTACAAACCCAACATCAGTTAACTCATTTGAAACTTCTACAAACCCAACACCAGTTAATTCATTTTATTATTATGAAACTTCTACAAATCCAACACTAGTTAACTCATTCACTATTATGAAACTTCTACAAACCCAACATCAGTTAACTCGTTTCACTATTATGAAAGTTCTACAAATCCAACACTAGTTAACTCATTAGAAACTTCTACAAACCCAACACCAGTTAACTCATTTGAAACTTCTACAAACCCAACACCAGTTAACTCATTTGAAACTTCTACAAACCCAACACCAGTTAACTCATTCACTATTATGAAACTTCTACAAACCCAACATCAGTTAACTCGTTTCACTATTATGAAAGTTCTACAAATCCAACACTAGTTAACTCATTAGAAACTTCTACAAACCCAACACCAGTTAACTCATTTGAAACTTCTACAAACCCAACACCAGTTAACTACTTCTACAAACCCAACACCAGTTAACTCATTCACTATTATGAAAGTTCTACAAATCCAACACAGTTTACTCATTTGAAACTTCTACAAACCCAACACCAGTTAACTACTTCTACAAACCAAACACTAGTTAACTCATTCACTATTATGAAACTTCTACAAATCCAACACCAGTTAACTCATTCATGATTATGAAACTTCTACAAATCCAACACCAGTTAACTCATTTCATGATTATGAAACTTCTACAAATCCAACACTAGTTAACTCGTTTTATTATTATGAAACTTCTACAAACCAACACCAGTTAACTCATTTCATGATTATGAAACTTCTACAAATCCAACACCAGTTAACTCACTTCACTATTATGAAACTTCTACAAACCCAACACTAGTTAACTCACTTCACTATTATGGAACTTCTACAAACCCAACACTAGTTAACTCATTTCATGATTATGAAACTTCTACAAATCCAACACTAGTTAACTCATTTCATGATTATGAAACTTCTACAAACCCAACACCAGTTAACTCATTTCATGATTATGAAAATCCAACACTAGTTAACTCATTTCATGATTATGAAACTTCTACAAATCCAACACCAGTTAACTCATTCACATGAAACTTCTACAAACCCAACACTAGTTAACTCATTTCATGATTATGAAACTTCTACAAATCCAACACTAGTTAACTCATTTCATTATTAGAAACTTCTACAATCCAACACTAGTTACCGTAAACTCTGGTTATTAAGCAGCTCGATGTTTAGCACACATTTCAATGTCGTTACAGACAGTGTTTGTCAGGCTGCACTGTGGATCTCGCTGAGAAGCGCTGATATAGAAGTCGTTGAAAAGTTTATTGATTATGTGCATGTGTATTAGCAACAAAACATCAAAACAAGAATTTTACTAATAGGAGCACGTCTATTATTAGCCTAGGAGTATGTCTATTATTAGCCTAGGAGCACGTCTATTATTAGCCTAGGAGCACGTCTATTATTAGCCTAGGAGCACATCTATTATTAGCCTAGGAGCACGTCTATTATTAGCCTAGGAGCACGTCTATTATTAGCCTCGATTGTCTATGGTTGTCCGTAATTTCCCGAAGAGCTTCTAGCTGCATATTTGCAGGGGACTTCACACCTTTTCCCAGTCTTCTAGTGGTGCAAGGTAACTCCTCCATGGCCTATGAAGTTCCAAAAATACTTTCTGACATACCCAACAATTGTACTTCTGGCTTGTGAAGAATGCCAATAGCGAGCATGTCATCACAAGAATCGTTCTCATCTTTGGCTAACAGGAGCTTTCTGCCATGAAAGATGTCCAAATAGTTCCCCTCGAGAGACTTGATCCTTCTCCTTTATAACCTGCCTCAAGATACCAAGTCTTTCTTAGTTTGGTTTAAGAGATTAGCTCCTTCTCTACGACTAGCTCACGAGATCAGGTCCTCAGTTCGCCATCTAAAAAATCATGGAAGGTATTCTCTGTGTGTGGGTGTTATTTAGATATAGTTTTTGTTAAGCACCTATTCTCAGTTAAGCGCTGGGTGCTAAACAACCAGAGTTCAAACACGAGTTAATTCATTTCACTATGATGAAACATTAGGAGCATATCTAAGTACATGCTTCTAGCTTTAACACCCTGATACAACATCATTTCTAGCTGCCTTCTGATCAATCTCCGACAAGTTTGTGATTCTTCACCCATTACATGGCTCCAGACTCATTGATAAACATGACATCCTCTCTCGAAACTTGCAGTAAAGTGGCTTACATAGACCAAGCAACAACAGATGCTGGAAGTTGCTCACTCGCCAGATTGGTTGGCAATTATTTTTAGGTTGATAGAGTTTTGTACAAAATAAATTCTGGCACTCTAATCAAGGTACTCTAATTAAGGTAATGCCCAACATTGAATCTAGAAAAAAGTTGCCGGAATTTAGAAAGGTTGCCAATTCATGTGACAGGACAGGAATACAGGTGTAATAGGCATAATAGTCTGGCCATAATTTGTGGCAGAAACACTTCTATACCCGAGTTGCTCGCCGGAATGACACAATAGCCATGCCCCCTCCCCATTTCCCCTAAGTTCTTTGCATGCCTCTAACAGCAGTAGCTAATGTCCTCTTTCAGCTTTTAGCTCAAGCTTCAATCTCAACAAGAGTCCAATAAATACTATTTTCACATAAATACACCATCAAGTGATCTTTAATAGCCACTACCTGACTGTGCAGAACTAGTCTACTATGGCAAGTATGCTATCATCCCTCCACCCCCCCCCCCCCCCCCCCCCCCCCCCCTCCCTCACAAAATAATTATCTGGCTATGCGTGCCCCAAGGGTCTAGTTACACTTTTATTTGTTGTTGTTGTTTTATGTGATTTTGACTCTAATCCCCCACCCGGGGGCTGGGCCTTACTAGCACCAACTACCACTGGTGGGTGCCTAGGCCCCACTGCCCTAGCTTCAGTGCCCATTATGAGTACCTTGTTAGGGCACACAAGTAGTGAACACTTCATAGTCAGTTTGTCTACCCACAAAAACTGAACACACCTTTTATAGACAATCTTGAGGTCTTTGTACTCCAGAATATTACACATCTTGCTCTTCCTGGACAAAATGGTGGAGACCAGTTCCCTCATAATCTTCTTCTTCTCCTTTTGAGGATAAGCTTGGTACCATTTCTGCAACCTCACCTTCCCTTGGCGACTAAACAGCAGTACGTACTGGATCTGGATTTAAAAAGTTAGTATGCTCATATAACTACACAACTTTAACTACTTGTGTCATCTCGCTCACCATCTTTGTTCGACTAAATACAGACAGGCTCCTCCCAGCATTCTGACATTCCGCGATTTGACCCTTTTCCCATAACATGGATGTTGGGAGGGGTCTGACTAAACCTCGCGCAAGTTTTGCGCATGCCACTGGCGGAAGAATTTTTTTACTGCCTTTAGGTGGTGATGACGTATATCCCAAAGAAGAAATTGTAAGTTTAGTGCTCAGTTTGCAATGTGTATATAGTTACGCAAAATTAATATTGCTGATAAACCTAGTAGTACAACTGGAGTAGTATTTTATAATATATACAATGCAAACTGAGTATATACTAACCTTCATCTTTGGGAGTTTGTCCGTATTTTATTGGGAGAGCCTCTAAGTGCCCCTTCTACAAGCAGGTAGGAAAGTGAGCATGTTGGATCATGTGCAGTAAGGATTAGGAGGAAGTCAACAGTAAGAGTATGTTGAACTTCTACGGCAAAAAATGGTGCAAGTGTGGAAAGGTAAGTGAGGTTTCATGCAGGGTCAGGAAGGTGTGAGGTTGCATTACTGAGAAATGGGGTTGTTAGAGGATAAGCAATGAGAGTGTAAGTGTGTGATAGTGGAGCAGGGGAAGATGTGGGGCATTTCTTATTGGAGTTTGAGAGGAATGGTTGCTAATGGGAGATGCAGAATTGTAGAGGCCAGACAGTGACTGATGAATATGGTCGAGTGGGTATTTAATTTACCGTAAGGATGCAAAGGTGGCATTGCTGCTGGGGAAAGGTGTGGATGGAGTAAGTGATGTAATGATGGAGGAGATGGGGGAGTGTGTTATGTATTGGGTAGGGAAGCTGTGGCAGAGGAGGAAGGAATTGTTGAATGATGAGCTAACTAATGGATGAACTTTAGCTCCCTTCCCTCCCCCCTCCTTGAACAGCTGACACTCTTAGTCATTATTATTATTATTATTGCAATTAATTCTTGTCATTAAAATATATATATATCCATAATTATTATTAGTGTTAGTTATTTTATTTCTGTGTCACAATGTGCTATTTTATGTGCCTTAATGAGGTCAACAGTATCAAAAATAAATTATGTAAGCCGAAGCTGACCCCCGACCCCCCAAAAAGCTATATACTTTGTGCATAGTTTTTTTTCTTTTGTTTTTTTCTCTGCTATGATTAAGTATTGATTCACTCGGTGCTGGTGACTCTATCAAACTCTATCAAACTCTGCTAATTTTTACTATCAAACTCGCTAATCTTCTGTTTCATGACTGTGGTTATGTACCTTACTGTTCTCTACTATATTTGAAGTCGCATTTGAATTCATCTGTGTTCAGCCTGTGTTTCAGCCTTAATGGCATCAACTTCTATCATTTAGAGCCTAGCACCTGTAGTGTTTGAGCCAATAGAGGAGCTCATCCAATACCTGACAGAGCAAGGATTACTAGCTCCAGCCTGTAGATGTGCAAGGTAAATTTTAAATTGCATTTGTTAGCTGGAACATCTCTCTCTGGACATAACACAGGATGTGGTGGGATATTGCTGGAAGAATACCATCTTTCAGACAAATTTGTTTAGGGTTGTCCAAAATACATCTATTCACCATGGTAAAATTTGTTATTGACATATTGACAATCCTTATATCTATACCACTGTCTTTATCTAGTATATACGTATCTATATATTTTTTTGCTGCCAATATTTTTCGACTTCATCAAATTTTCTATGAAATAAAAAACAGTGGGGGTTAATGTTTTTTTCAACAATAAATAAAAAAATTAAAAAAATTATCTCGAAACTTTTATATTTAAAAAAACACTCCTCTACTCTCAACCTACTCACCGAGTTTGGTCCAAATCGGCTCCGGCATTTGGCCAGGAATAAACCATATGCATGCAGATAGACAGACATTTTCAACTTAGATTCCAGGTATATAAAGGCCTAAGAACCAAAAACAGTGATCTTCTAAATATATTGACGGATTTGCAGGAGATTGGTACATAAAGTGCACTGCATATAGGTACACAGAAAATGGATAAAGTGAATATTAAATAATATTCTAGGTTTTAACTGATGTCAACACAGATTTAATGTGATGGGCTTGACAAGGCACATGACAAAATAGTGATTCAATGTCAAGTACTCTAAGAATATACATAGAGCAAAGTCTCAAGTTAAAAAGATAGCAAGAGCAGGAAACGGGAGCTTTGGGCAAGATACTTATCTGAAAGGGATTTCACAGAGCTCAAATTATAGTGGCTGAGAGACCCTATTTGTTAGCACCATTCTTACACCATTCTTACACCATTTGTGAGTTCTGTTATGTCCCATTTGCAGCTGTGCATTGCCAGTGTACTTTCTTGCTCGAATATCTTGCACCACAGGCACTCAAACATTTGTCTAATACTTCACTAGCTAACAGCATGCTTTGGATGCCATGCTAGTCCACACAGGAAACATCTTTGGCAAAGTGTGAGATTCGGTGATTTTCAAGAGGAGACTTACCTATACTATCAGTAAATGGGAAAGGTATTTTTTCCAGGTCCAGACTTTGTATTTGTCATGAATTTGTCAGTCATCTTAACATTGCTTGGCTGAAATGTCTTTATCTCCAGTTTGGTGGCAAGTGTTTGGTTAGTAAGAGCATGTCCATGCAACAAGTCATCAAGAATTTTGGTTGGAGCCTTGGCAATGTTATGACTCAACCACTGGCTTAATAGTAGCTAGTAACTTTAGCTAAGGTAAGGTTACAGTTAATACACAAACCAAGGCAATTAATGTTTGAACCCACTCCAGTGATAGTTTATTGTGATAGTCAACTTTGTATGGTTAGAAATGCAATGCAACATATATTTAGATGTCAGCAAAATTTTGGTGAAGTCATTCTGGAGCTGGACACAATCATCTCTGCACTTGATCCCTAAATAATCGTCAGCAAACTACTATCTAGAAGAATCTGGCTATCCTTTACCAACTTTGTGGGGATAGCCATTTTGAACATGATTTTGGACAAATGTGAACGTGGGTATGCAGTCTACAGGAAATTTTTAATATTGGAGTCACCTGAAGAAAACAAGACCACCATACCCATGTAGACCACAACAGTTAGATGACCCTTTACCATTTAATATCATGTGTACCAATTGGGCGGGCCTCCTCCTCAGAAAGTCAAATTGCTACTAAATGGCAAACAGCCAAGCTGGTGTGCTGATGGAGAGCAGTGGCTCTTTCTAGTATTGGTAATGCACAATATCACTGCAAGCCAAATAGTGGAAAAGCCTCTTTAGCGATAAGATTTGTTAGGTCATACCTGCTATTAATACTGTATGAGTAAGATGTTATAGAGTAAGATGTTATAGGGACAGATTCTAAGGCTGGACTCACCAACCACACCCACACTGGACATTATGCTGACCCTGCACACCAAGCCTGCAAGTACATGCACTTGAGAAAAAGCTTATGCTGCCTCCTTGAAAGAGAAGGCCTGCACTATACCTTTGAAAGAGGATGCTTATCACCCCACCAAATGTTGAGATGGATGCATACGTTGAAGAGTTGATGGAGTAGCTTGCAAGTAAGGGTTAGCAGATGAATGCTCTGGAGGAATATCCTCTCAGTGCCCACTTCTTGGAGGGTGTGCAGCCTAAGATCCACTCAAAACTGGTGGAGGAGATCATAATGTCTCAGTCCTTTGCTGCAAGCAGGAGAACAAGCAAGAGACTGTCTTGAAGGCTAAGGAATAAGCAGATATAAGAGCAAAAAGCAAAACTTTTTCAGATGGCTCTTACGTCAGCAGTGCACTGTTTCCTGTAGCCCATGAAAAGCATGCACATCGACCTCAAAATATCCTATAGATGATGGGATGGACTTTACAGAGATTGAGGCAGATGTGAGCTCTTATTCACTGACATAACCAACTCAAACAAGAGTATGGAGAAAGATGTGAACTCTTATTCACTGACATAAACATCTTGCTCATGGGAGGAGACAGGAGATAAAAAGTGAGGGACTGAGATATGCATGCAGAAATTTTGCTGGACTACGCCCACCTTGTCTAGCCATATTATATACTAGCTAATTGGTGGAACAATTATTATACTCCCTCCCATGGATTCTGACTCAACTGACAAATTTAATTTAAAGGACTCAATAGTGTATTGTTTGCATGATTGTGTGTACAAAGATAAATATAACACATCAAGGAAAGCTTCCCCAAAAAACTTCTTTCATTCATAAATTCATTGGCGACTGAAACCAAGTCAAGTGAGTCAGTTAAATATTTGTTGACGTCGAGAAGCAAGCAATTATTAAGCCTTACTTCGGTCATCGTAGACCTTGTGAACATTAAGACATGCTTCAGTGCTGAAAAGGTTCTTTCACCGTTGCAGATGTAACAGGGATTGTTAGATAGAGACGAAGGAGCTGATGCACACACAGTTGGTAGCATTGTTTTGAAAATGCTTTTCTTGTTCATTACATCACAGATCGTCTGTACAGAAGTGACTTTCTTCCCTTCAGGGCTACCTTGCTTGACAACATCTTGTAAGAGTTGGAGGTGTCTGGCTAAGTCTGACATATTGACATCATCTTTGTAGCAAGATTTCTTCATCTCTTCCATGCTGTCTTCATAATCATTACCATTTGCTGCAATCACAAGAGTTTTTTCAATTGCAAGGATTGATGGAATATGTTGTACACACTTGTCATAAAACCTGTCAAAATTTTTATCAGTCCTGTTTCGTTTGAAGAATGCAAAGCTATGTCTTCTTTTTGCAAAATGAAAGAAACTTGCTCTGTTGCACTAAATAAAAAGTGACTGAGTGGGAGACCAAATAAAGTGCTGAATTTTTTCAAAAAGTGTATCAAACCAGTATCCTTTAAACCATATTCATCATGTGTTGTTGAATTAATTTCCTCAAATGCCTCTAACAATAGAGTGTAGTCTTTGAGAATGGCTTCTATTGCTGTCCATCTGGTAGGACATAATGCTTCAGACTAATACCTCCACTTGTCTCCTGTAACTTCAATGAAAAGAGATGTCGTTTCGGAGATAGACGAATGAGCTTGTTTATTTCCTTCACTGTTTCGAGACTATCTCTGATACATGCAAGCTTCCTTCTAACATCCTGTAAGCAAAGATTCAGTGAATGTGCACAACAATGCAGTGCAATTGCAGAAGGGTATTCATTTCTAAACCTTGTTGCCACACCAGATTTTCTTCTCTGCATGTTGGCAGCTCTATCATAGGCCTGTCCTCGACATAATGATAATGGGAGGCTGCATCGAATCAGTAGATCTTTCATTACTGTGAAAAGAGTCTCTGCTCTAGTGTCAGGAACCCTAAACAAGCCAATTGAATCTTCTTGTACTTCATAGTCGGTATTCATCCAGCAGATGGACAAATCGAGCTGATAACATCGGTTGCCTCATTAGCTATTACTGAGGACCATACTGGTTCAGTCTTTTTCATCTTCTTTAAAAGGGTTCGAAGTAGTGTCTGACCTAGAATAGAAATTTGCTCATTAACTGACTGATGACTAGTTAATCGGTTTCCTTTGATCCAGCTTCATTATTCTCACTCCAAACCAGCAGAAGCTGTTGTAAGTTACCTTGTGTATTGGCCTCTTATAGCTATTGTTTGCCGAGTAAGATATCGCATGCCTTTTAACTGCATTAGCAGTCCTTCTCTTCGGGTTTGCTGAAGTTGTTGCACGTGACAGCTCAGCTGGCTTGCAATTGTTGGCATCCCACGAGCTATTCATTTTAATTTTGCTTGTCTATGAATATGCGAAACTTCATGTCCTCTGAACTTTTCCAAGGATTTTTCTGGAATTCTGATTTAGTAAGCACTGTCCCCCATTTTGCTGAATGAAAGTAAACCATGCTTGTTCCCATAACGACAATAAAGACAAAAGACTTTCTTTTGTGCAATGCAAACACTAAGCCAAGCAAATTCTTTATGCCACTTTGGTTGAAAATTTCTCTGTTTAGATACCAGTAGTGCTAGTGTTGGCTTATCAACTGGTTGAAAAGCTTCTACATCGCTACTACAACATTGTGACATGCACTGATTTGAACTTTCAGGGTTGGTAAGATAGGTTTATCTCACTTGAATTCTGCTCTACATTTTCTGGACTTCCATGTTGAGTATCTCCTTTTTCATCACTGCCATCAAGGACAACCTTTGCTTCAGATTCATCACAATCACTGGCTTCTGAACTATCTTCCAGTTCCTCAGTTTTCTTTGCTTTTTTAGCTTTACTGGACCAACTTTTCAGTGAAGCTTGTCACTTACACATAATGTAGCTATCAGTATGGGCCTGCAAATCAACTTGGTATCTAGATAATAATGTAGCTGGTTTTATAATGCTATATGCCCATGTGGTCTAGATGCTGAGCTTGCAAGTTGGTTAATTTGCATTGTAATATGTAATATGCACAAGTCAGTGTCAGTGTAGACACCTCAGTGCACTAATGAATTATGGTTAAATTATAATAACATGCACCTCAGTGCACTAATGAATTATGGTTAAATTATAATAACTGCACAAGTTAGTATATATAGGGACCTCAGTGCACTAATGAATTATGGTTAAATTATAATAACATGCACAAGTTAGTATATATAGGGACCTCAGTTACCCCCTCAGTCTGATGTATTTCGACATTTAACCCTTTACTCCCATACAAAAAATGCATAGCCATCATAAAGGCACAGAAAAGTAAGAAGATAAGAAAACACATTTATCTAGGTTTTGCATAAAATATAGTAATATACTTTCTTTGATAAAGAAATATATTATATAGTCCATTACATAGTAGTAAAACAATGAAAGCAATCACAGACCAAAGGCAATAGTGTGAATAATAATAATAAGAAGAAATAGTAACCTAAGGTAAGTTATATATACCAACCTTCTACAAGCCTTATATTCACTTTTCCTTATTCAATTATCAGGTACGGCAATTATTTACCCCATGCCATGTCATTTTTTTAACCCCAGGGGGTAAATTTACCCCTGGTTGAGAATCCCTGAATTCTAGTGTATGTTCTTTGCAGTCTGCCTACATAACTTGCAAAGTTCTTGTAATTACACAAAGTAGTTCGTGAATGATCAAACTAAACATGTTGACATTGACAAAAACTGGGGGGCTTAGCCCCCCCCCTGTTCTCTCCGCCACTGGGCCTGGTTAACAGACCGATGATGTGTACGCTGACAATCACATGACCTCATGTGCTTATGGCACAGCAACTATCTCAAAGACTATACACTCCACAACTTCAAGAACATGTAGGATAAGATGAAGGATAAGTGTAGCTACTGGTATCCTGATCAGAGAGTAGGCCTATGCCTAAGATGTCATCCACCCTCAAGGAGAACAATAAGCAGTTTGGAAAGCAAAAGGATAAAGAAGTGCATTGTAAAAAGTGCTTCTTCTATGAACAGTACAAGAAGGCCATCCTCAAGAGAAAAACCTTCCAACATGGAATGTACAGCGTGTTGAGAAATGAGTGCCACCAAATATTTGGTTACAAGGGCGAACAAGGTATCCCTGGTCACCATTCGACTCAAAGTGATGGATCAATGAAAATGGAGTGAATACTCTGGCATACAGCCACAAAGATATCTCAGAACCCTTTGATGACATGCTGGGTGACATCCTTATGGTGTTTCCATGTCATGGGGTACCACCAGAGAGCCTTTATGCACAGGGACTCATTTGGGTATTAGAGTAAGCATGGCTCTTCAGTCTTTACTGCAAAGCCCTCATGGCGTGCACAGTCACAGACCAAATAATATCCCATTTGTGGCTCTGCATCTGACACTGCCCTTGAGCTCCCAAAGCACATAGGTAGGGCACCAAGGCATATTGTGTATGTATATATATATATGTATGTGTGTATGCATGTTTCACCACACCTTCACCCATTAAAAAAAGTATGAGCAGGTCACCCGCATTAACTAAAGGATGCTTATGTAAACTGGAAATGGTTGTCATAGTGAAAAGAAAAATTGAGAAAACGGCAGCAGGAAGAAAACTGGCTGCACAGGCAAGAGTGGGCTGCATGGTTAATGGCTGACCAGGAAAGGATGCTGCAGTTTTATTCTGACAGCTATATACTCAAGTCATCAGCATGATCTAGTGCCTTACCAAGATTGATAATACTTTCTGTATCGTCATGACAAAAGTTGTGTATCCCACATTCATATCCTGCCACTTTCTATGGACAGAAAACTGGCTACATAGTTGGCATATGTAGAAAAACTGATCCATATTGTCAATAGAGGAGAGCCTGTTAATGATGGAGAGCATACTGAACACACTCAAAAGTGCCAAGGTGCAAACTATCACTTTAACAGGTTCTTGCCAGCGGCATGGTCTTTACTTTAGTAGCTACTGTGAGAATTCCATTGAACTCATTCTAGTATAGTGTGCTTCCCTCTTCAAGGAGCTACTTCAAAGTACTCTTAACAAAACTCCTCTCACAGCCATACTTCCATATGCACATTTGCATTTCAAAATCTGCCATCCCATTACACAAGCATCAACCTTGAAATTAGTTTTGGATGGTTTCCATGAGTGATGTCTTCCTGGCTGGTGTTTGACACCCATTCCACAGAGTGCAGCCATTCTGCACTGTCAGCTCTTCCCTGTGAAGATGGTGCAAAATAGCATAACCAACTCTTCATAGAAGGACGTTTATAGGGACTTTGGTACCCAAAGAAGACATTTTCTGTAATACATTCTATTCAAATTCAACCCAAAAAGGTCAAAGCATGACAAATATTATGACATTGTGTTTGTGGGAGTGTCAGTGTGACTGTGATCGTGTGCTTTATTGCAATCCACGGTGCTAGATTTTGCTTTGGTTAAAAATTCCTAGGAAGTATTAAGTTCAAAACAAATTGAATCTCTACACATGGTTACGAGGGCACATAAAATACTCTGTTCCATTTCAGTACGATAAATTATCTTCCTGACAATACTAATCACCTGAACTATCTAGTTACTGGCAAGGAATGGGAAATATGGAAACCATAAATGGATTTCCTTTCCTCGCTAGATTGACCATTACTTCTGATATGGAAAGGGTCTGCATCTTCTATGCACAGAGTTGGCAACATTGAAGACGG
The DNA here is from genome assembly GCA_028752905.1 of Cladorhizidae sp. MBARI D1340-BT2. Classification (NCBI taxonomy): domain Eukaryota; kingdom Metazoa; phylum Porifera; class Demospongiae; order Poecilosclerida; family Cladorhizidae; species Cladorhizidae sp. MBARI D1340-BT2. Next base: position 46,002,178 of record JAQNBH010000006.1, read on the forward strand.
TGTCGGGACCTTCTCCCAAAAGGTTTCAATTTCCACTTCAGGCACAGCAACTGAAAATATATTCGCTAAATGAAGAACAGAACTAGTATCTTTATTTCTGGCATAAGAGTAGAAAGACCTTTCAGGACATGATCAGTGAAGCTGAACTTTTGTAAAATAGTAGATGCACAGTCCTGTAAAATAGTAGAGACTGCAGCATTGTAAAATAGTAGATGCACAGCCTTGTAAAGTAGAGAGGCCACAGCCTTGTAAAGTAGCCTTGTAAAGTAGTAGAGGCTGCAGCCTTGTAAAGTAGTGGAGGCCACAGCCTTGTAAAGTAGTAGAGGCCACAGCCGTGTAAAGGGAATGAACACCAGCAAAGAATGTTTTTTTTATTCTCCTCACTCAAAAAACCCATGTTTTATCGCCAATGCTCATATTGTCATCCTTTAAGTAGAGCCTAATCTAGATCGAGTTTCCATGGTCAGGAATCTAGAAAGAATGATTATGGTAAGTTGTGTTACTTCTGCTTGAAGAAAGGGTAACTTTGGGAAAGTTTGTATTGAACTTGCAGTGAATAGGTCTGAAGTGCTCTTTGCAAACTTTGTTGCCGAGCACAATTTCTCTTCTTCAGTTGCACACACATCTTACCTCTAATATATTTCCAGCTAGTAAGGTTGCTACAAAATTTAGTTCAGCATACACCAAGACAACATGCATAATGAGATGCCTGTGCAAAAGATGTCTCATGAAGGTCCCTTTTCGACTCTGTATAATGGTACTGACAACAAACATTTTCCTACTTGGTTTGGTTCTGGGATGAGAGAGTCAATATGTCACCTACGAGATTTTTTAACATACCTATACATAACATTGCTAATGCTCAAAGTCTCTTTCAGCACATCGATGAAGCTTTGGCCAAAAGAAATATTCCATAGTCAGGGTTTTTTTAAATCAGAGTACCTGTAATGTGATGATAGGAAGACATAATTCAGTTAAAACAGAAGCAGTCTAAAGTGTTCAGTGTGTTGGTTGTATGTGCCACCTAGCTATATATCTATGTCTTGCTACTCGTATTAAAGCTCTGGTTGATGATTTCTTTGTAGATTTGTATTATTTCTTTGATAAAAGTGCAAAACACAAAGAGAAATTTTTGGGATTCCAGGATTGTGTTGGGGTGAAATAACAAGATCTTAAAACATTATTCAACTTGTTGGCTGTCTCTTGAAAAGGCCATTAACAGCAGTGGGATGCATTGTATATAGGCATATTTCGACAAGGAGTCTGAGAATATCCGTCTCGAGTGCTGAGGTTGAATAATTACTTGATGATGCCCTTGATTTTCTATTACTAGCCTTAAAGAGAGCTGCCACACTTGTGTTACTACTATATAGCTGACTTTTCCATCTCCATATGCTTGGAGGTTGCTATGTGTTTCTTCACAGTACTGTGAGCCCACCATAAGCAATCTTAAAATCAGTGTAGCAAACCCCACACCGAGTAAAGGTAGGCCCTTCCTTACTTGCTGACATACTTAAACACTTCCATCCTGGATTATACTTGCAATCCCTCCCAGACTTTTTAGATGATCCAGGTCCATCATCACTGTCAAATTCAGCCACAAGTAATTGTTTAACACTTCTAGAAGTAGCGGCGGTCTTCTGTCAGCTTATCTCACTCCACTGGCTATAACTCCTCTCACCCTTAACTATGTCAAAAAGATGGACATTAATATATAGACCCAAGAAGTACAGAAGGACAAAGCATCTAAAAGAAGGACTATCCTTCCAAAATAAGGAGAGTTGACAGCTATGCCAATATGTTGCAGGGTATCAGGTTATTTAACCTTGCATTAGTTTGGAATTTGTAAAGAATATATAAATTCTTGGCTACTTCCCCATATTACAATTCAGGCATTGCAACATATGGTGACAGCAATTATGTAGACTGTATTAGGCCTTCATCTGTGCTAGAGATATGATGATGATGATGATGATGGTGATGATGATGATGATGATGATGATGACGATGACGATGATGGTGACGATGATGATGATGATGATGATGATGATGATGATGATGATAATGGTGATGATGACGATGACGATGACGATGATGGTGATGGTGATGATGATGATGATGATGATGATGATATAAATTAAGGGTTAGGAATTGAAGCGGAAAGAACATGGTTTGGTGTGTTGCTGTATACAGATTATCTTAAAAGAGATCAGGTGAAGTTACAAGTAATGTGGGATGTGATTGGCAATAAAAGGGGGATTTAGGTACATTAGCTGGTTGGTGGAAAGTGTAGTGGAGTAGAGTGGAGGATTAATGATGAGAGAATATAGAATGTAGAAGTTTTCAAGTACCTTGGGGTATAGTTTGACGGAGGGATGAGAGGAAATGTTCATTTGGAGAAGATGAGGGAAAAGGCAGGGAAATGGAAGTTAGGATTGTTTATATGAGCAGGGTTGATGAGATGGAGGTAGACAGAGGTAAACTAATATGGGAGTTACTAGCTAGGCCATGCTTAGAACATGCATCTGAAGTGTGTTGGACAGGAGAGAAGGCAGCCAAGAATTTGGAAAGAATTCAAAAAACGTTAGTAGGAAATTGGTAATACAATTGCAGGGGTTGCACTGAGAGGTGACCTGGGTTGGAGGAAGCTGGAGGAGAGAAGGAAGAAAAGAAACTGTTATTTGAATGGAGATTTCAGTGAAGATAGGTAATTAAAAAAAAGTTATGGCACTGTTAAATCAGGTTGGTGGGCAGAGTTTTGTGAAAAGTTTGGGAGTTGGAGATAGTAGGCTCACATGCAACATAGAGGAATTGCATGAGGGATGCTCATGAGGAAGGGTGGTGGGAAGAGGTGGGAGGGAAATCCGGTTTCAAGAGGTATAAGTTAACTAAAGAAGAGTTTGGACAAGAAAGGTATGTGAGAGGATTCAGTAGCAGGGAAGAAGTGAGGTTGAGATTTAGGTTAAGGATGATCAGCAGGACTCTTGAGTGACAAGGTGAGTTGTGGTATGTGTCAGGATAGATGTGCGCTATGTGATGAAGGTGTTGTGGAAGATATTGCACATTTCTTGTACTGCAGGAAGTTTGCTGGTAATTGAGGAATATTGGATAAAGGGGCTAAAGGGTGCATGGCAGAATAAAGATATTGCAGATGATGAAGGGAGAGTAGGCCTAAGAGTAGATCACTATATAGTAGCGGTGAAGGAATAGGTAGGGTAGACAGAATTGTTATGGGTAAAATGTGCGGGATAAGATGAAATACTCCTAGGGTCACATGCCTTTGCCTACCTCCCGCCATCCCAGTCCCAAAACTAACCCATCTCTTTGTCCCTATAATTCATTTCATTATATATTCATTAAAAGTCAATTCATGATGAGCATCGTTGTCATTTATTTGATGGCCTGTCTCAAGGCTCAACAGAACAATTAAATTATAATCCCTCCCTCCTTCCCCCACCACACACACACACTCAATGCCTGCACTCTTAGTACAGTTTACGGTAATGCTTGGAGTGTGTGCGACTATATTCAGAGCACCAGGAGTAGCAATAAGGTTATTTGGCATCTGTTTCGCAACCAAGGGGCGCGCTGATGATTGGGCCAAAACCAGTGCCACTTATCCACAAAGCCATCATGTGCACGGTACCCATACAAGGAGTGGGGCATGTGACTTTGGCAAGGCCATGCATGTACAGGGCCACTATGAATGGCCACATAGCCACAGAAAGCAATACACCGCTCTGGTTTCAGCTGGACCACACTTTTTGCACCATGATCACAAGGTTCAAAGGTTCATTATGCAACTGACCTACATGGATGGCTGTGCCTAGGGATTGGAACACAATGTCACTTGCAAAACCATGCAGCACTTTTAAAGCCATGATTTGTAGCCATTCTGAGCACCTGGGCTCATATGCTTGTCAATATCCACTTTCGAAGCACTTCATTGTCTTCAGCTCGGAGGAGGAGGACCTGCTTGAAATTTGATCCTCCTCTTGCTTGCAGGCGAGATCGAGACGATTTTCAGGAGGCAGTTCCTATTTTCCTCTTGAGCCACTTCTTCAACTAATCATCATGTGATGCAGTTGAGTTAACATAGTAACTGCATGTGACATAGTGAGCTCTCGTGTTTATGGAAACCCTTGGTTTTGCACAGAGTAGTTTTCAAATTTCTGAACCATCAGACAAGAATGATCAGATGAAGTAGTCCTCAAGATGAAGTAATCCTCAAGATGAAGTAGTCCTTTGAGACCATCAGACAAGAATGATCAAGATGAAGTAGTCCTTTGAGACCATCAGACAAGAATGATCAAGATGAAGTAGTCCTCAAGATGAAGTAGTCCTTTGAGATTGGCAAGTGTGGCAAATTAGCAGAATCTGAAATTGGAAAGTAATGCAGCTATGAAAATTGCAAGTACCAGACTAGTTGGAAAGCTCATTGATGATCCATGTAGGGACATTGAGGAAGGGTATTCAGAGTTGAGGATATTTTACTGGCTCCAGGTTTCTGCATCTGATAAACACAAAGAGTTTATATGCATATATACTCATAATACTAATACTTGTGCTTGAGTAAAAGTCAAATTTTGCAAAATAAACAACAGGGTCTGACAATACATGATTGTTTAATGACTCACTACTTCAGGGGCCAGGAGATCACCAAACATTTGGATGCACACTGCTGACATCATATGTGATGGATGATGGATCATGGCATGCATGTTCTGATTCTTCAAGTTCATGTTCAGATTCTTCTTGGCATCTTCAACCTGATCAGCTTGGCGATCGGAGTCATCTGATTCTTGGTCTTGATCTGCACCATCAACCTTCTCCTCAGACTCACTTTGTCTCTTTTGTGTACTTTGACAAAAACTAAACAAGGAGGCTTGTCTTTTAGCCATGATTCACTCTGCACTAGTTAGCTTCCAGAATAGTATATGTGCTCTCAGTTGACATATTAACATGATAATAACCTTCTCAATAATCAACTTGAAATTCTATTCTCTCGATGTTTCGACTAGATGCTTTAGCCTTCATCAGAAATACTGTACATGTGGCCTGGAATATTCTAGAACAATGTCAATACATGGGGCATAGAACAATTTGAACTTTGAACTTATGAGAGCAGCTGGCAATTTTCACTTAATCATGAATGTGTTAAACAATTGCTATGCTCTTTTTGTTCCCCCCCCCCCCCCCCCCAGTGAAGGTGCCTTTCAGTGTGAAAACTCTTCGCTTGTTTGCTAAAAGTTGCCTCCCTCTCCCCAGAAATTGCCCTGATGTGTGTGAAGAATGGTGAATAAAATATAGTAACCATGGCAACATTAATAACTACAGTAAATATAAATGAATGTGTTAGTATGTGAAACAGAGTACAAATCCCATATTGACCAAACGGTCATCTATAAGGGACATCAAAAAGTGATAGCTTGGCACAAACTCTGCCAAGCAGTAGAAGTCGATTGTCCATGACGTCCCCTGTCACATAAACTTATCTAAATATGAGCTCAGCATTTCATCACGTAGTCCTTTGAACTCTGTTCTAAAAGGATTTGATGTTTTGCGTGTGCGTGTTCCTGTAGCTGGATTCACATATGTGAGATGGAATGGTTCACTGTTTGGCATTGTGCAACAGATGGGGCTCCTTGTATGCTGTTTACGTCACTGTACACTTGGTGCCAGGGGCGCAGATGTTGAATTACGGAAGAAGCCTGGCAGCATCTTGGCACACAACTACCTCCATGTATCGTACAGCAGGGCTATATACGACTCGCTACGACTCGTGTCCATCAGCCCACAAATTCACTTCCGACTCATAGAAGCCCTACCTTCAATGGTTCTGAATAGCTTTAATAAAAGAAATTACAAAAGGAATGCTGTATGACAGGCTTAATTAAGCTTTTCCTATACCTTAGGTATTTATATTTGCACTATAATTCCAGGTCATCCTACTGCAGATATTCTGGAGATATTGGTAATATGAACACCCATCCTTTTGCTTGGCTTGCTTCATCACTGGCATCCGTAACCAGATATTGCCTGTGTGCGTTGGAAGAAACCGCCTTCCCTGATGGATACCACGACAGTGTCATCTATTATTACATCACATATCACATTCTACTAATTATATTTACTATATTGTATTTGGAGATTATTATCTTTTCTGTCTACTGACTTTGCAGAGCAATAACTGGCTCACCAACTGTACAGTTATGCTATACAGGCAACAAATGCTTTCCTTGCAGCCAGGAAACTTGTGAATCAACACCCCTTAACACGATTGGATGAGATCACGTTTCCCACTTCAGTGTTGATATACCCTCTCATCTAGAGTGAGTGCTCATCAATAGTTCCGCTGAATTATGCATCTGGTCCGATTTGTTCACTAATCCCTCCTTCTACGTGGTTTCTGTCCAATGTACCAACTTTCCTTTTCTGTTCCAAGGAGAAGCTACTTTAGTGCTACTATATAACACTGATCCTGTATAGGCTAGTTCATAAATTGGTGTCCTTTAGTATCGCACTTTTGTTCTACTCATTTCCATGCAATGATCCTCTATTAACTAAACTCATGATCCTCTATTAACTATACACATGATCCTCTATTAACTATCCTCATGATCATCTATTAACTAAACCTCTATTAACTATCCTCATGATCCTCTAACTATACTCATGAACCTCTATTAACTATCCTCATGATCCTCTATTAACTATGCTCATGATCCTCTTATTAGAGGTCGACAATGCTCCAAGAAGACAAGTTTTTAATATTGTGTATGTTCAAAATGAAAAGACAAAAAAAACAACTGGACATGATATCTGCTTTAGATGGAGTTTATGCTATATAGAATATTAATATCTACACACCCTCTATTTATCATAAGTATTATTGTGATATCTGCAGCAGGGGATGAAGTGATATTTTATTGCTTGTAAAACGATGCATTTGTGTCCCTACATGCAAACACCCAAGAATGGGTCAACCTGTTTACTGAACTTTGTTGTAATATTTATTTATCATTTTGCAGTCTGTACTACATGAGCATAACAAGTTTTACTTGATGGTGATTTAAGTGATGTTGTAAGGTAGTATACTCAAGGGCAGACTGCAACCGGTGCCGACTTCCCGTTTGTTAGAGGAGGAAGTAAGAGATCTATGCCGTTAGGACATGGTGGTTTGCTGGTCTTGGAAGTGAAGAACAGTTGCATCAGGGACAGAGAGAGTGTCAAGAATATTGGGATCAAAGGAATCATTAGTTATATAGACCACGTGGAATCTTTGATCTGTCTTTTGGAGCTCAATTGATGGTAAAGCATTCCAGAGACACGGCAACTAGAAGTGGCGAGACAAGTTGGAATGATCAAATGAGCTTCATTTTCTAATGACCTTGTTGCTGAGTCAGCGAGTGTGACCTGCTGGTGATAGGATACGATGGTGGTTGACATAAATCATAATCATTGGGAGGTGTGCAACTACTACATGCCGGCAACCAGGGAAGGTAAAGGGTCCATCACATCGAATGGACCATGAGACCCTGCCTGCCGCCCACCACGAGCAACGCCATTGTGTGCTATGTCCTGAATGATCTTAGTTGGATTTGCAATCTCTGCTTGAGCCACCACTGCGAGGGGGTGGACCACCGTGAAGTGACTATGGACTTTGGGTGATTGCTTGCAACTCCCATGGGAGTCCTCATTGCAAATATATACTAGAGTGACTTTGTATATACCTCTTGCTCATGACCTGCCATCCCTATCAGGTATACTAAGGCCTGGAAGTTCAGGAACCTACAGAAATAGTCTTCCACGAGCTGGAGCAGGCCAGCACAACACTCATAATGTGCCTCCTCTTTTCAATTTCACTTACTGATAAATACACCTTACAGAATGCAAACACTGGGCGTGGCACTGGAGCACCAAGATAATTTGCATCTGTTTTATATGCCAGAGTATGCTTTATATATGGAAGTATATATAAGAGAACGCTGGCAGGAACTAAGCATCTGTTGTAGTGAAGTTGATGTGAACACTAAAGGATGACCATTCAACAGTATTATTATTGATTATAACAAATTGTTTCAAGTGTTAATACTTTGTGTGCACATATATACACACCAGCAGACAAAAATGAATATACACACAGCAAGTGATCAAAGTGCTATCGCACATGGGGTGAAACAGAAGGGATGGGTGGGTGGGGCAGGGGACATACACATAGGGATCATGTTAGAAACTCTAATATTTCTTTCTCTTCTTCCTCTAAATCACTTGTTTCAGGCTCTCCAAGCCTAAAAATGGATAAGTAAAAATAAAAATAAAATTCTTCCTATATAGTACATTCAGTCCTCAATAATAACACTAAAGGCCGACTTAAGGATGGGGGAGGAAAGTCTATTAAAAAGTCTTTTTTAAATTAATATATTTTATTATTTTGTGAGGAACAACAATGATGGCGCACGATGCCCAACTAAGAGGGAGAGTTGCTTATTGTTTGGATTACTCGATAACAAGCTCACTCTCCCCCTATCCCCCATTAGATCCATGTCCAGTGGTAAACTGTGGTACATTCCCGGCACCATCTATCTCTAGCATAGCTCTAGCTAGAAAGGACTTTGAGGTTTCTCTTTCAACCAGCTTACATTTATGATTTGGTTTGGTTTATGAAGGCTAGTAAGTCTGTATAGTGGTGACAAATAGCCTCTCTAAAAAAAATGTATCACCTAAAATCACCGACTGCCTGCACCACTCCCCATTCAAAGATTGAGTTTCAGAACCACATAACCATGTTATGAGCACAAAGCTTTTTCAGATTACCACATTAGAAAGGAAATGGAGGAACCACAGTATATAGTTTAAAGCAACTTCCCACTGACAATGTGGCTTTGTGGTTGTTACATAACCTGTGAATGGGAAGTTGCTACAGACACACTCGTGGATTTTTTTGTTGATTTTTTTGTAAGGAAGGGAACATACTTGTCATCATTGGAAAGCTCTTGAAACAAGCTATCTTCTGATTGCACAAAATAATAATAATAATAATAATAATAATAATAATAATAATAATAATAATAATAATAATAATAATAATAATAATAATAATAATAATCCCCCCCCCCCCCCCCCCCCCCCCCCCAGTCCATCCAGAGACCCCAAGACAGTATACACACTTACCCATTCTCTTGTTCGTACTGTTCTTCTTGGACAAGGAGCACATATTGCTCCGAAGCGTATTTGTCCCAGGGACTCATCTCCGGTCCATCCTCCTTGATGGATCCCACAGGATCTCTCTGCTCATAGTCCAGATACTTCTCAACATTGACGAATGTGTTGACGAACACAGGTGTCAGCTTGCAGGTCTTGAGATCACGCAGAGTAATTTTACCTGATCACAAAAATACATCACACAATGTAATGAGTGTTTATGTGAACACAACCTCTTCACGGATCCCTTCCCTCTCTGCATCACATCTCTACATCTCACATAGCCCCCATGATTTCCCTTCCTCGAATTCCACTCATTCTCAATCTTAAGAGGAGGATCTAAAGGCCCCATGAGTATTTTAAAAAGACTAAAAGGTTGAACATTAGGTGGAAGGATCAGTGGCAAGTTGAGATTTGAAGGCATCTATTTTGCAAGAGGTTTACATAGAAAAAAGAAGCTTCAATCTCGTACACATATTAGGCTATGCAATAAAATTCAAAAGTTGTCTTAGCTAAGTGTTGTTGGGTGTACTGAGGGTACACATTAGGCTATGCAATAAAATTCAAAATTGTCTTAGCTAAGTGTTGTTGGGTGTTACTGAGGGTACAAAGTGGGTGACCACCACACACAAAGTATCTCGTTATGCATGAGGAACACTACCAAACAGTTTGATTGTCCAGGTATGGGCAGGTACATAGACTCGTGCAAAATCAGTGACTTCCTCCCTCCCCCACTCAAAATTATTTTTTCTTGTCACTACTGACTCTTCACTTCCCTAACCCCGTCCTCCTCCAATGTCTAATATTTTAAAAGCACTCTGAGTGAGCAAGAGATATCTTTGGATACCAAATGAACTGCTGCATGGGGAGAGTTATGGGGTCTCTAACATGGCCATTCTTTCCCCCACCTCTATCTTCCCTCCCTCACCTTTATTCTTGGGGTTGACCATGTCCAATATCTGACAAATGGTATTCTCCACCGAGAGACAGTCAATATCTAGCTCCACTAATCTCTGCAGCACTTCCTCATAGAAGTACACCATCTCAAACAGAGAAAGGACTCCATCTCCATCCAAATCCATGCAGCGGAACCAGTACTCAATACTGTTGGTAATAAGAGAGAAATGATACACTAATCCTGTGTTTATCACAGGTCAATGGCTACCTTCCCATCACAACTACCTTCATCTTTCTCTCGTCCCTCCCTCCCCATATATATCCATTGGTGCCACAGGCAACCCCAGAACTATCTATGGATGTCCTAGTTATTGCCAGTCAAATACTGGCTAGGGCCATGACTAGGGCTAGGATTTGCCAAATACTGGCGAGGGCCAGGATTAGGCAGGCAACAACAAACTTCGGCATAGATATTACAATGACTTCAACAATCAATTTTTGCTCTCTCAACGTTTCGACTAGATGCTCTAGCCTTTTGGGATTGTCAGCTTCCTCCCTTCAGTCAACTCGACAGAGACAATTTTCAACTTCAAGTACACTAGCTCCTGATAGTGGTGTTGAGCAACTCTATGTCTTTCAATGACAGGCTTGGTGGTAGCCAGGCCTGCCAAACTCTTCGAGTACCTGGAAGTTTTCTTTCCTGCCCGATTGATCATCAGATGCCAATTCAGCTTGGGAAAGAAAAATTCCTGATGATCCATTTATGAACTCCAACAAGCACCCTAGAATCTGTAAGAACTCTTGTTGGATGGTTAAACAAATATATAGGCTATGATGAGTCTGGGGTTAAGAGTTGTGTCGAGGGATCGATTAGCTACTCCGCAGATGTTTATCCACATCACCATGTGGTAACACAATGGAATGTGTTGACAAGAAAGTGGAGGTCGAATCACAAAAACCAACTCACTCCCTCAGAGCTTTCTCAGTCCTTCATGGGCATTGGCTTGAAGCAGTCGGGCCACTACAACTCGGGTCTGTGCCTTCAATTTAAAATGATAATTAACTTCAAGTGAAGTTCTGAACACCAGGAGTGGGAGATATTGAGGACTTAAGGATAGTCTTGTGTAGTTAGACACCGTGAGCATCTAAGAGCATGTAAGCATACTATCAGCCACCTGTTTTCAAGCATGGTTGGATTATGTAGCCACCCCCCCTACACACACACACACACACAAAGTCAGTTTCAGTTTCAACCAGCTTATGTTTAAAACATTTCTCCTTCAACCAGCTTACATTTAAAATGTTTTTTTCAACCAGCTCACGTTTCTTTCAACCAGCTTACGTTTCTCTTTCAACCAGCTTACGTTTAAAATGTTTCTCGCTTACGTTTAAAATGTTTCTCTTTTAACCAGCTTACGTTTAAAATGTTCCTCTTTTAACCAGCTTACGTTTCTCCTTCAACCAGCTTACGTTTAAAATGTTCCTCTTTTAACCAGCTTACATTTCTGTTTCAACCAGCTTACGGCTTACGTTTAAAATGTTCCTCTTTTAACCAGCTTATGTTTCTGTTTCAACCAGCTTACGTTTCTCCTTCAACCAGCTTACATTTAAAATGTTTCTCTTTCAACCAGTTTACGGTTCTCCTTCAACCAGCTTACGTTTAAAATGTTCCTCTTTTAACCAGCTTACGTTTCTGTTTCAACCAGCTTACGTTTCTCCTTCAACCAGCTTACATTTAAAATGTTTCTCTTTCAACCAGTTTACGGTTCTCCTTCAACCAGCTTACGTTTAAAATGTTCCTCTTTTAACCAGCTTACGTTTCTGTTTCAACCAGCTTACGTTTCTCCTTCAACCAGCTTACATTTAAAATGTTTCTCTTTCAACCAGTTTACGTTTCTCCTTCAACCAGCTTACGTTTAAAATGTTCCTCTTTTAACCAGCTTACGTTGCTGTTTCAACCAGCTTACGTTTCTCCTTCAACCGGCTTACGTTTAAAATGTTTCTCTTTCAACCAGCTTACGTTTAAAATGTTTCTCTTTCAACCAGCTTACGTTTTTCTTTCAACCAGATTACGTTTAAATGTTTCTCTTTCAACCAGCTTACGTTTAAAATGTTTCTCTTTCAACCAGTTTACGTTTCTCCTTCAACCAGCTCACGTTTAAAATGTTTCAGTTTCAACCAGCTTACATTTAAAATGTTTCTCCTTCAACCAGCTTACATTTAAAATGTTTCTCTTTCAACCAGTTTACGTTTCTCCTTCAACCAGCTCACGTTTAAAATGTTTGTCTTTCAACCAGCTTATGTTTAAGCTGATTGAGCTGGAAACCTCAAAGTAATTATATGTCAGCTGAAAATATACATACACAGGAAATACATTATTGGCTTTTGGACACCATGGATGCCCCCTGGGCTGTGGCCGGCACCACCGGACAGGTATGGAAACATTTGTCCCTCACTCACTCACATTTTTAAACCTCCATTTCTCATCATCATGAACACATATCTGTCCGGCGCTGCTGACTCTTCACTTCCATTCCATTCCAGTGAGGGGTCTGGGAATACCACCATACTAAATCTGCTCTGCTGGAGTACAACTATAAGCTACTCTAAATGGATGTAGCTGAGGCCAACGTAAGGAAGTGAGGTCACACGGACAGGTTGTTGAGCTGACATCATAAGTGGAGAGGCGTGAGAAAGTGGCTTTCTGTACCTTCTGTTTGGCCAGTGAAGATGACCTCTTCACCATGTCGAGGGAGAGAAATGACAGTCTTTAGCGTCGCTCCATGGGATTGCGATGATGCAGAGCATGTCATGAAGTCTGCAAGGGTCCTCACAGACCACAAGCATGCACTGAGTAACCACAGCAGTGGCAGAACAAATCTAATATACCAGCGTTCCCAGACTGTCTTCCCTCCCCGCAAAGGGAGGTAAAGGGTCACCTGTGCGAGCCTACACATCCATATGTATATAGCCAACAAATGTGTAGGTCATAATGGGTGAGTCATGTAACTCCCAGGCGATCTTGCCTGGGCATAGAACACAACCAACACTATCACACACACACACCTAATCACTCACACACACACACACCTGATCACACACACACACCTTTTAGGAGAAGTCTTGTCTTCCTCGGAGAGGAGGAACCAGATGAAGTCTTTGTAGCTCATCTTTGTAGCGTTTCCTTCCTTCTGCCCTCCTCCATTGCAATTTCTGCAAGACGTGAGAAAACAAGAGAAGAGTCCATAGAAGACCCAACAAATGTTAACTAGACAAATACCGTAAAATCTGGATGTTAAGCCTCTCAATGTTTAGCGCACAATAAGCTGTCTTTGTTAGGCGTATACGTGAAGAAGCATGGTCTTACTGTCGTTGAAAAATAAAAAGGTGCAAGACGTACAGGATGCCTACAGTGTGCCCGTCTAGAGAATTGTCTTCATCCTTCTCCAAGGGAGCTTTTCACCAAATGAAAGATGTCCAAATTGATTTGTAGATATGGTGGCCTCGAAAAACACTTGAGATGTCATCTCTAGCTCCTAGTTCAGGTCCTGAGACTAGCTCCCTTCTTAGCTCATCATCTCTAGCTCCTACTTCAGGTCTCCTGAGACTAGCTCCCTTCTTAGCTCGACATCTCTAGCTCCTACTTCAGGTCCTGAGACTAGCTCCCTTCTTAGCTCATCACCTCTAGCTCCTACTTCAGGTCCTGAGACGAGCTCCCTTCTTAGCTCGACATTTCTAGCTCCTACTTGAGCTCCCGCCAGTCGTGTCTGAGAATACTATGCAAAGTACGTAAGTACTACAAGAATTGGTGATGTGCGTTATTTAGATCGCCTATTCTCAGTTAAGCGCTGGTTTTCTAGCAGGTTGGGGCTAGAAGTGGGGTGCTAAACAGCCAGAGTTTACGGTATACCAGTTGTTTTAATCTACATGGGTTTAGAAATGCTGCATGTGGCTGACCTGAAGCTTTATTAGATACCAGACGCCTTACAGTGCAGCTACGGGCCTTACAGTGCAGCTACGGGCCTTACAGTGCAGCTACGGGCCTTAGAGTGCAGCTACGGGCCTTACAGTGCAGCTATGGGCCGTACAGTGCAGCTACGGGCCTTACAGTGCAGCTACGGGCCTTACAGTGCAGCTACGGGTTGTTTCTAGTATGTAGTGCAAGTGCTAAATATAGCCACCGCTGCTACTAAAGGCAGGAATGCCATCTCATTAATTATGAATAAACACATTCACAGGGTACATTAACACAATTATAATGGGCACTTCAGTTATGAATTCACTAACTGGCTTCCTGGAAAAGCTGTGGTCAAGTGTGGTCTGGATCACTGATGAGGTTCCCTAAGGGTTGTGTTATGCTAGGTGGTTTTTATAGCGTTTCAATGTGCCTGGTTCTCGTAAAAAAGATATCTGGAAAAGCTGTGGTCAAGTGTGGTCTGGATCACTGATGAGGTTCCCTAAGGGTTGTGTTATGCTAGGTGGTTTTTATAGCGTTTCAATGTGCCTGGTTCTCGTAAAAAAGATATCCACAAATAAAAATGGCTACTGGTTAGCGTGGTCTGCAATACCTCCAGTTCACTTTGCATCAGAACTAACTATGGGTTAGCGTGGTCTGTGATACCTCCAGTTCACTTTGCATCAGAACTAACTATGGGTTAGCATGGTCTGTGATACCTCCAGTTCACTTTGCATCAGAACTAACTATGGGTTAGCGTGGTCTGCGATACCTCCAGTTCACTTTGCATCAGAACTAACTATGGGTTAGCGTGGTCTGCGAGCTACCTCCAGTTCACTTTGCATCAGAACTAACTATGGATTAGCGTGGTCTGCAATACCTCCAGTTCACTTTGCATCAGAACTAACTATGGATTAGCGTGGTCTGCAATACCTCCAGTTCACTTTGCATCAGAACTAACTATGGATTAGCGTGGTCTGTGATACCTCCAGTTTACTTTGCATCAGAACTAACTATGGGTTAGCATGGTCTGTGATACCTCCAGTTCACTTTGCATCAGAACTAACTATGGGTTAGTGTGGTCTGCGATACCTCCAGTTCACTTTGCATCAGAACTAACTATGGGTTAGCGTGGTCTGCGATACCTCCAGTTCACTTTGCATCAGAACTAACTATGGATTAGCGTGGTCTGTGATACCTCCAGTTTACTTTGCATCAGAACTAACTATGGGTTAGCGTGGTCTGCGATACCTCCAGCTTACTTTGCATCAGAACTAACTATGGGTTAGCGTGGTCTGTGATACCTCCAGTTCACTTTGCATCAGAACTAACTATGGGTTAGCGTGGTCTGCGATACCTCCAGTTCACTTTGCATCAGAACTAACTATGGATTAGCGTGGTCTGTGATACCTCCAGTTTACTTTGCATCAGAACTAACTATGGGTTAGCGTGGTCTGCGATACCTCCAGCTTACTTTGCATCAGAACTAACTATGGGTTAGCGTGGTCTGTGATACCTCCAGTTCACTTTGCATCAGAACTAACTATGGGTTAGCGTGGTCTGCGATACCTCCAGTTCACTTGGCATCAGAACTAACTATGGGTTAGCATGGTCTGCGATACCTCCAGTTCACTTTGCATCAGAACTAACTATGGGTTAGCGTGGTCTGCGAGCTACCTCCAGTTCACTTTGCATCAGAACTATGGATTAGCGTGGTCTGCAATACCTCCAGTTCACTTTGCATAAGAACTAACTATGGATTAGCGTGGTCTGCGATACCTCCAGTTCACTTTGCATCAGAACTAACTATGGGTTAGCGTGGTCTGCGAGCTACCTCCAGTTCACTTTGCATCAGAACTAACTATGGGTTAGCGTGGTCTGTGATACCTCCAGTTCACTTGGCATCAGAACTAACTATGGGTTAGCGTGGTCTGCGATACCTCCAGTTCACTTTGCATCAGAACTCACCATGACTCTTCGTGGAAGGAAATCTAAATCCTTAGGGGACGTCAAAAACAAGCAGAGCAGAAGTGCAAAACAGCTTAATTACAAACTTATATATATTTTTTAAAGGTTTCTTCAATAGCGTTCATAAGAGCAGACAAGGATAACAGTAATGTTGGAGGTATCTATCTATGCATCCATCTATCTATCTCTCTAATCATTCCTCCAAATGTGAATGCACAAACAGCGCCAGCTGAGAAGTTGAAATTGAGGAGACAGCATAATAGCTCAAGTACCAAGAGATATGTGGAAACACATCGAGGAGGGAGTCCAGGCCAGAAGGGGGATAGGCTGTGAGAAAGCCGTTGCCCAACAGCAATGTCTACATTTGCATAGAAAAGTCAAGATAAAAGCCACGAGCAGTGAACAAGCAGAACGGGTATAGCCAGTGGACATAAGGAGAGAGCAGGTCATCCAAGAGCAATGTCAGACATCATTGTAACAGGCTGTGATAAAGCAAGTGGACATGCAAGGAGAGAACAGGTAGACCCAGAGTAATGTCGGACATTGTCACAGGCCGAGATAAAGTGGACATGCAAGGAGAGAGCGGTGTCGGACATCATTGTCACAGGCCGAGACAGAGTGGACATGGCAGGACAGACCACAACAATAAAACGATAAGCTAATTACAATACAGTGCTGCTGAGCAGAGTCAACAACATTGAGACTGGGGGAGCAAATAGTCATGTCGGGAGAGAGCACATTACCTGAGCAGCAACAACTGATGAGACTAAGTGAGGCATCTGGAGAGAGCATATGTATATATATATATTCATCACCAAGACAAATAGTCCTTTTAAAAGCTATTCTAGTACAGTGATCTAGCCATCACAAGAGGTTGTGAGTTAGTAATTCAGGCATCGCAGGAGGTTACAAGTTAGTGAATCAGTTATCACAAGAGGTCACAAGTTAGTAAACTAGTCATCACCAGGGTTAGTAATTCAGGCATTGCAGGAGGTTACAAGTTAGTAAATCAGTTATCACAGGTCACAAGTTAGTAAACTAGTCATCACCAGGAGGTTGTGAGTTAGTAATTCAGGCATTGCAGGAGGTTACAAGTTAGTAAATCAGTTATCACAGGAGGTCACAAGTTAGTAAACTAGTCATCACCAGGAGGTTGTGAGTTAGTAATTCAGGCATTGCAGGAGGTTACAAGTTAGTATAAATCAGTTATCACAGGTCACAAGTTAGTAAACTATTCATCACCAGGAGGTTGTGAGTTAGTAATTCGGGCATTGCAGGAGGTTACAAGTTAGTAAATCAGTTATCACAGGAGGTCGCAAGTTAGTAAACTAGTCACCACAGGAGGTTGTGAGTTAGTAATTCCACAAAAAAACACCTATTCCTTGTCAATGCCTCCTCACCTTGAAACGACTCCAGACATGATTCTGTTGATGATCCGCTGAGTCAGAGCTGGAAGCAGAGGATAGCAAGAAAATAAACTATCATGTACACACAAGCATACACACACCACACACACACACACAGGAAAAACCAATTGCACTATGTGTAAATGTCCGAGTTGCCCGACCAACTGGAACTGATACTAATCCATGTGTGGATTCTGGGATTGACACGAAGACATTTCGACTCGGCTTGCCTAGACCTATCAGCTATAAAGACTGCCTAATGATGGTCCACACCCCAGAAAAGAGAGGAGTCTTTGTTTTGTATACAGCAAGTCTTGGGGTAAAATATATAAGCTTTCCCCCACTTGATGTTTCTTTCCCAAATCAAAAAAATGCATGGCAGATAAGACATCGAGCTTTCTTGATGTGTCTTATGGCACCATACATGCACGCACACATACCACAAACACTCACACCACACACACACACTTGCATACCGAGATCTGCATGCCTCAATAAGTCCTGTGAGTCTATCTCTAAATCATGGTCTGTGTCCAGCTCCCAGAACTTGCAGTAAATCACATAAAAGTGTTCGTAGGAGAAATAGTCTGTCACCTACAACACGAAGGAGAAGGAATTATATTAATCTCACTGAGCCGAGCTTGAAGGTTTCACTCTTAAGAAGTTCAGAGGCTTCAAATTAAGAGGTTAGAGGATATTATTTATCATTGCATCATCAAAAGGAGTCTGAAAACCAATATGAGTGTCTCCCCCACCCCCCAAAACACTACAGAGAAATTTGTGCAAGGTCATCAATTACTACTCTTTGATGGAAACACCTGCATGGAAGCAAACAACTGGTAAAAGGGGGACAGACAAGGGCAGTAGGGATTGCACAAGGAGATGATGTGCACACGTGGGAACATGCCTTGCGGTGGTGCAACTTCCTCCAGTTCCCCCCGCCCCCCCCCCCCATCCCACCTCCCTGTACTTTCCAACCTCATTCAAATCCTCGACTTCCTCAAGCTGTATCAAGGTCTGGAGAAGGTTGCTTCGCCTGATCTCGGCAGCCGACAGACGTCCATTCCAATTACGATCGACTACATAGAAGATGCGACCAATCACCTGTGTGTATTACGAACGAAAAAGGGGAGAAATGGCATTCCAAGATCACTCGACCACGTCCAAGATCATTCAACCAAGTCAAGATCATCTACTACATAAGTCCAAGTATGTGGCATGTCATGTTGACTGTCTGTCGTTACTAATATTTGTCAGTCACGGCTACCACACACACACACACACACACACAAAATTTAAAATACTATAGCTGTTGACAGATAGGCTACACTGCAGTGCAGAGAAAACTCATTCCTGGGACGTTTAGGTAAACAAACATTAACACCCCGAGGTCAAATATGCAACATATATGAGGGTTCTGAACACTAGTAAGGGTTTGAACACATGCGATAGTTCTGAACACATGTGAGGCTTCTGAACACATGCGTGGGTTTGAATATGTGTGAGGGTTCTGAAGACATGCGAGGGTTTGAACATGTGTGAGGGTTCTGAAGACATGCGAGGGTTTCTCGGTCCTCCATATCACCAGTGAGGCACTACACTGCACAACTAAAGAAGTATGCAGTGCATTACTCCAAGTGGTTGCTCCGATGAATCTTACCGTCTCAATGTATCTGGCATGGAACTCTGGAGTAGACATCAAGAACTGGAGGCCTGGGTGAGTTTCAACGATGTCCTGAGTGGAAGGGAAGGAATGGATCACTCCATGCGAATCAGTAACAATAGTATTACATTACAATAGCCTTCTCAATAATCAACTTCAAATTGTATTCTCTCGACATTTTGACTAGATGCTCTAGCCTTCATCAGGAATAATAGAGCATCTAGTCGAAACGTCGGCGAATCAGTAACAATAGTATTACATTACAATAGCCTTCTCAATAATCAACTTCAAATTGTATTCTCTCGACATTTTGACTAGATGCTCTAGCCTTCATCAGGAATAATAGAGCATCTAGTCGAAACGTCGAGAGAATACAATTTGAAGTTGATTATTGAGAAGGTTATTGTCATGTTATTATGTCAACTGAGAGTTCATTGAGAGAACACTATTACAACTCGAGGAATATGGGGAAATGCTGCATCTTTGTTTATTCATGAAGACAATAGCTTCCCTGGGTAGGTCTTATTATTACGCACAGCTAAGAACTAGCGCAGCCCATAAAAATACACTTTGGCACGACAGCCCATAAAAATACACTTTGGCACGACATCTTATTGTTTCTTACAACACCCACCTGCACCAACGTCTCCAGGTCTTCCTCCACCAGATAGTTACACCCCTTGGGGGCGAGGAGACGCACGAACCGTGCTGCATTGTCATGGCAGTTCAGAGTCACCCTACAGAAAGAACAGTAAATAATAGAGTTTGTCAGGGTGATAAATAAATAACGGGTTTTTTGACACAGAGTGACAATAAATAATATAGGTTGACAGTGATAATAAATAATCGAGATTGACAGGTTGATAATAAATAATAGAGGTTGGCAGGGTGATAATAAATAATGGAGGTTGGCAGGGTGATAATAAATAATCGAGATTGACAACGCGATAATAATAATGGAGGTTGGCAGGGTGATAATAAATAATGGAGGTTGGCAGGGTGATAATAAATAATCGAGATTGACAACGCGATAATAAATAATGGAGGTTGGCAGGTTGATAATAAATAATGGAGGTTGGCAGGGTGATAATAAATAATCGAGATTGACAACGCGATAATAAATAATGGAGGTTGACAGAGTGATAATAAATAATGGAGGTTGGCAGGTTGATAGAGGTTGACAGGGTGATAATAAATAATAAGGTTGACAGGGTGACAATAAATAATCGGATTGACAGGGTGTCGGATTGACAGGGTGATAATAAATAATGGAGGTTGAAAAATAATGGAGGTTGGCAGGGTGATAATAAACTATCGAGATTGACAAGGTGAGAATAAATAATGGAGGTTGACATGGTGATAAATAATGGAGGTTGACAGAGTGATAATAAATAATCGAGATTGACAAGGCGAGAATAAATAATGGAGGTTGTCATGGTGATAATAAAAATGGAGGTGATAAATAATGAAGGTTGTCAGGGTGATAGGGCATATGCTTTAGCAACTTAATGGACGCTTCTCCCGCGACTTCTAACAACAAAACTAATAATTTTGCTTCTTGCTGTGTACTGTTTACAGAGCTTGAATGTTAAGCAACAAGTGCTTGTTATCTTTCAACATAATTGTCCTAGCAACATCAACAGTTTCGTAAGTAAGCAAGAAGTCTCCTCCACTCATAACACCAACTAGTCATCACAGAATGTCCATTAGCACAGATTTGCACTTCTCCTAAGGACCTCTGGCACAGTGCATGGATTTGATTAAGAGTATTATTATTTTTGCGGCATGCATGAGTGTGAGCCAAGGGTGTTTCCTCCATAGCCTTCTCGCCTTGCTCTTTGTTCCCCAGTCCTTTTTAGGGAGTTTTAGATAAGAACTGTGATGCCTCATTATTTTAACACACACACAGACACAAAACAAAGCTCAGTGTATATATATACATATATATTATATTATATATATATATTATAGACGAACACCACCAGATATCCATCCAAAGAATGAGCTTACCGCTGCCAAGTTTTCTTGACCATGCTAAAAGTGACGCTCTCTCTTGTTTTGTCTTTACCCAAACAAGCCTTGAACAATGGAGCCTTCCAGTAGAGCGGGATATGCAGAGCCTAGAGTGAAAGACCGGAAGGGAGGAAGTAAACAAAAGAAGAGGCAAAAGAAAGTCACACTCACACACACACTCTCACACACAAAGACGCTCACTCACACACACAATAATTAAATATATATTTAATTTAAAGCCACAAACTTCACAGGTGTAATGGGAACTGGTATGCTTGCTATGCCATCCATGTCATGCCAGTGCATGACTAATGACGTGTCAAGGAGAATGGCTTGCACTGGACCACCAGTACTACAGCTGCACTGTGTGGTAGTTTCCTCTTTTTAAGGCCGTGTTGATTTAAAATTCAAATAGTTTGAATTTTTATTCAAATATCTAGCCAATTAGAGGGAGTTCATTTCAGAGAATCCCGGAGAAATGGTAGCAAGGATAAAGGAGACACAACAAGGATACACATCACATGTACGCAGATCAGGTTCATGCACGCATACACAGACGCATGACATGCACACCCACACATACATATACGAGACATGCACACAAGACATATTCATAGACAAGCACACGCTTGTACATGCACATACACAACTCAAGACATGCATACATGCACACAACACATGCCCCCACACACATACATGCACACGTGAGACATGCACACACAGACGTGTGCGCGATAGACGTGCAACACACAGACACTACACAACACCACACACACTGCATAGGCTAGAGGCTGGTTCACCAAACACTGCTGGCCACCAAAGTGTTGCCATATTGCTGTGCACATCACACTGCAAATTGCTATGCACATCACACTGCAATCTAAAAGTGGAATGCAACACAACCCAATCGAAATGTCAGAGTAGGACTCTACTCCAGCATTGTGTCAGACCAATCAAATCTCGTACCTGCCAAACACTCTAACTGCTTAGCTACTCTAGCTACTCAACACTGGTAGTTCTAGTATTGCAAAGGTTATGCGTGGTTGCACTACTTGCCTGACTAAGCAACTGAAAAATCCATGCTGCATACCTTAAGAATGTTTAGGTTTCTCCCTTGCTGCTAGGCTAGGTACTTGTAAGACCACTCGGACTGGTACTTGCATCTACGTGGCCTCATTTAAAAAAAATCCTGGACAGTCAGGAGGACATGCTGTTGCTGGTTGAAGCTACTGACACTGGAATATGCCATTTTACGGCATATGATTAGAACTTGGGGCACACTCTAGAGAATTTGACTTACATTTCCAAAAAGCCCCCCCAAAATTCACGGTTTTACCCAGGAAAATGATGGTCATAGGAATATTCCCGGCATAAACGGGAAGGCTGGAAAGTATGGAATCTAAGAGCTGTCAGTTGTTTAGTTCTTAATTAATACCAAATTCTGGTGTTTCTGGACGAGGAGAAACTCATTGGAGCTGAGGAGCTTCTCCTTCTGGCAGGAAGTTTCTGCGACATCAGGGGAAGAAGAATGCTTGGAAGCAGGTGGTAAATCTTAGCTAGTGGTTTGATGGAGCTAGCCAGTAGTTTTGGTGCCGGATGCCATTATAGCAGTTTGGTATCTATGGTATGTAGCTAGCAGTTCACTAGTTGTGGTACTACATAGCTTGTAGCGATGCAGCTAGTCAGCCAAAGGTGATAATTTGCCAGTAGCCGATGTTGCTAGCTCTAGCAGAGTCAGTTTCTCATCCACAAATGCCATAAAGTGTAGATGTGTACGGCCACCCTTCATTGATGGTGGAGTGGGTTCAAAGATCAACTTTTTGATGTAACATTATATGTGAGCCGTGCAGAGCAATGCAATGCTCGACCAGCATCATATTACAAACCTGTTTTTTATGCACACAACACACAAGCAAGCACACACAACACACTCACACACATGCATGCACCCAGCATAGGATGTGTGTCCAGACTTCACCAGAATGACAAGTCATTTCAGGTTCATTCTGCCTGCTCCTTCCAGAAATTCATGAGCTTGAGAACATGGCCACCTCGGTGCACAGTTTAACACACTGGTATGCATGCTCTCAAGAGCCCAGGAAGACTACCCATAGGTGAGAGGAACAGTTTCACTTGTCCTAGTACAAATATCTCGGGAAGGCATTTCAAAATGATCAGTACTCAACCTAACATAGTGAATGTACTATTGTACAGCACATGTGTGTTTGTGTGTGGGAGGGGGGGGAGAATGGGGGCGGTATTGATTAGACTATGCCAAAATACAGACAACTGGTTGTCCACGCCAACTCATGTTGATGTTGACATGGGAAACAGTGTAGTGCACGATACCAAGTGTGTGTATGTGCATGGTGTGTGTGTGTGTGTGTGTGTGTGGAGAGAGAGAGGAGTTTTGCAATTAGCATGCTGTTAACACTCAACGGTGTGACGTCATTGTCACCAACAATAAGCACTGATAGTAAATTCCCACTTCCCCCACTACAAACATGCTCTTTTCCCAAAGGCTCTTCAAGAGACAAATTAAATTTTATAATAACAGCAATCACCTGCCGGGCATATAAATCCATATCTGCTTAGTATACTGACAGTTTGGACAGCATGCTTTGGCCTTCTGTTACCATGAAGAAGGCCAATTCATGTTGGCCAAACAGTTGGTTAAACAATGACCTTCAACCTGTCCCGGCGTTTCTAAGCCGACATAAAGAGAATTTCAGCTGTTATTAATTCCATGCTTCACGCCAAAAATTTGCCTCCACACCAGGCACCATTCTACCTGGCATGCCAACAACCCCCCACACACTGTACTCCACTAGGTATGATGTACATCAAGGAATTACTGCAGCTGCAGCCAGACCAGCACCTACCTATATCACACACTAACTCCATACTGTTGAATCATAGATAAAACTTACTTTCGTAATTTCTCCAAACTGTTTAATGCCCACTTCTCCTTCGAATGTCTGGAAAACTTTCATCAGCTCAGAGAAGCGTTCTTGTAAGTCCTCCCCTGGCTGCGGTTTGCCATTGGGGAAATAGAAGCGAGGAATGGATGCTGCAGGTTTGGGAATGTGACTTGCAGTTGATAACTTGGAAGAAGGGTCGGGTTTGGGGCTGTGACTACATGCCCGTTGCTCTTGTTCTTCCCTGAGACCCTGAATGTCCAATGCACTTCCCCCATTTGAACCAGGGAAGGAAAGATGGACTCCATTCATCTCTCCACTGTCCACTTCCTCCAAGCCAAACTGCTTATTAGAGGATTTAACTTTCCCTTCTGCAGCTCCGCTGGTTTTCTTGGATACACACTTTTTAAGCGAACGACTGTTTCGCCCCACCACTCCTGCACCCCTAGGGCTCTTAGGTGAGCGCGAGGAAGAGAGATGGGGAGGGGAAGGAGTTCGCATGGGGCTGGCTGGCCGCAGTACGTTTGTCACCACAGAAGGAGTGAGAACATTTTGTGTCGAGTTCTGCTCGTCTTTGCCGATGACGTTATTATCTTCAAGCCCGTTGAAGGGCACGCCAGACATCTTCAATATCTCCTCCCTCAGCAGCTTCTGGGTTGAGGGTTCGGAGAGCCAGGAGAGGAATAACTCGTCCGTCTTCTTCCTAGGGTTTGGAATTGGAATCGCTGCTTCCACACAGGCCATGCTGCTGGTCTATCTTACACTGCTAGAATTATAGAATGTTATCTTCACTTCAGTATGTACTTGGCATTCTAAAAACGTTTTCGAGTTTAGCGGTATTTTTATAACTTGCACGCTCACGTGGGCGTGGACTCCATGCGCGTAATTCAGAGGCAAGTTTATAGTTTTTCGTCTTGTTCACCATTTTAGATGGCTTCGAACGTTTTATTGTGTGATAGCGGAACAGGGGGATATTTCTTAGTGATTTGTGGGGAATTTGAGAGGATCGCTGGTACTGGTGGATTAGGTGCACTGAATTGTAGGGGCTGGACAGTGGATGGATGAATAAGGAGAGTGGGTAAGGATGGAAAGATGGCATTGTTGTCGGGGAAAGGTGTGGAAGGACTAAGTGATGCAGTGATGAGGAGATGGGTGAGTGTGTAATGTAGTGGTAGAGAAGTGGGATCATGTAAAGAGAAGACTCCGGAGTCAGTGCGCGTCAATTATTTTTCGCGTTATATATTTTAAAACGCACTTTCTCTGCTTATCTTAAACGCTCGAGCTATGTACGAGAGCGAGATGGCTTCAACAACGATCAGGTCGATTGCCTCCTGCTGTATTTGGGGGAAACAAGGAAGTCATTGAAGTCATTGCCTATTTTAGGAGCAAAGAGATTTGCTCCTAAAATAGGCAATGACTTCCTTGGCAAGTACTGTTACTTGTGGAATGTAAGGGAAAAAATATCTAAAAAGTAGATATAATATTATGATGAACATGTTTGGTGTTGTTAGGTGTACAGTTGCAATGTAACTATGGTTAGACGTAAGAAGTCCAGCCTGAAAGATGGGTTTTGCATGGGGGTGTCCAGTGTCCTGCGTGTAAAACCGTAAAGTCGATTTGTCTTGGTTTGCACGTCTATGTCGATATTTTTAGATATAATAGTAGAGATAAGAATTATTATATTCTATATATTTATTATTATTGAAGGGAGCTTCTTCGCGAAGTCAATGCTTAGTCTGCAAACTTGGCTTCTTTTGATATATTGGTGGGCCAGAGAGTACCCAGTTACTGCTGCAAGTGAAGCAGGGTACAGTCGACCAACTGCGATTAATGTGTACCAGTGGTTGCGGGAAGTTTGCTCAACAGCCCTTTGTAGCTGTCCAATAATCTTAGGTGGGCCTGGAGTCATTGTCCAAATTGATGAGTCCCAATTCACAAGCCTAGGTGTGTTGTCAATTGTCACATTGAGACTACATTCTTGTGGCCATAGCATCATTATCAGAATAGCATCATTATTATAATTATTGTGGATGCAGCATCATAGGGGCCGGCCACCATCCTCTGACATATGGGTGTTTGGATTGGTGGACACCAGTCATACTCCTGCACTGGGTATGCTGTTTATGTAATAACAATCACAATTCCACTCCATTCTATGTAGTTGTTTAACACAAATTTTCAGGTTACAGTTACATGCAAATAGTTCCCCGGAGAGACGCTGCCACATTTACTACTCCCTATCATACTTTCTCATGTTGCAAATGGAACGATAATCCATTCGGATCAATGGGCTGCGTACAGACAGGTTGCTTCTCTGCCTGAAGTGGTTGCTCATCGGACTGTTAACCATTCAATAGAGTTCCTAAATCCAGTCACAGGTGTGCACACACAAAATGTTGAATCCTACTGGAATAGAGTGAGTTATACCACAAGATATACACAGTATGTAGATAAATTGATTTTATGCAGGCGAAGATAAAGTTTAAAAGGATGAAGGGGGTTCGTCGTGATCAACTTCCTTCATACCTCGATGACTTTATATGGAGGGAGAGGAATGCTGGCACAACTGCTGATGCTTTTGGCAGCATCCTACATGAAATCAAAACACAGTACCCAGTATAATTTTGTCCTCTGATGTTTTGTTGTTTTGTTGTTTTGTTTTTTCGATGCTGCATTTGTTGTTTTTTGAAGTTGTGTTACTTTTTTTTTGGTTAGTATAGCTGCTATTCTGTCCTGAGGTAGTTGTCCTGAGGTAGTTGTTACTTCGAGTACCTTTCTTGATGCCTTCCATTTTAGCGCGCTCGTTTAAGATAAGCAGAGAAAATTGCGTTTTAAAATATATACCGCGAAAAATAATTGACGCACACTGATTTTTCGACTCAGGAGTCTTACTCTTTACATGATCCATGCCCGAGAAGTGGTTGCAGAGAATGTTGTATGACGAGCTGATAATGATCTTTGATCTCCTCCTCTCCCCCTTCCTTGAACAGCTGGACACTCTTAGCTATTTACTGAAACTAGTACTGTGGTTGACTGTTTATTTAGTGTAGCACTGTGCTGTCGGTGTGCATCTGGTGGCCTTGACAGGCTCAACAATATTATTGATTGTTGCACACGAAGTGTGGAAAAAAATAATTTAAATCGAAAATGTAACCGTTTATGGAGTTCTCTAAATGAAATGTTACTGTTGTCCAACCTCCAACAGGGTTGTTAATGGGGTTGCTTCCTCTCGAGGTTATGTTTTGACTATGGGGTGACCAAGCTGCTCACTCTGCTGCTTGCCAGGCAGTTAGCGTTGACTTGATCCTTCTTGTAAGTAAATCACTTGGTGGCTGGGATGAGGATGCACTTCGAACTCTTGCCTGCCTCCAAGCTCAAATACTCTTGTAGCTACTCACCACCACCTCTTTCAGTGGAGAGGTTATGCTACCTTGTAGCTAGGTTCACTCTGTATTATTATTTTATTTATTATTATTTTTTTTTTATGTCCATTAATTTTTTTTTAAAGGTTATATATATAATTAAAAAGAACCCAGAGGCTTTACTCTTTATTAGGCGTTTTAAAATACTTGACAGGTTTCCTTCCCTGAAGCATTGGGTTCATCTGAGTGGCTGATGAATGCATACACAGTAAAAGCAGAAATTGTGTGTGGCTTACTTGGAAGTCCTCCAATGAAGACACTGCTGATGTGTGTCACCCCAACAGGAGAAGTTACTCAGGGATTTTACTACACAGCAGAGTTGAAGGAGAAAGTTGGTTCCCCATGGCCGGCCATTCCTTTAGGCCTTGTCTCTCTTCTCCCATAGAGAACACCGTGTTAATTGTCCCTTTTGGGTGGATATTTTTCATCTGTCCACTGAAGCTAGTTTTAAATAGTACCTCCCCTTTATTCCCACTAGCCAGTCGGCACCCACTCACATGCACAGTGTGTGTGACTCACTGGTCAAATGCCATTGTTCTGTTTGCCACATCTTGAAAAATGAAAAATTGTATCTATGCCACAAAATTGCCAAAATAAAATGTGCAAGCTACAAAATGCTGACCACACAAAAACTAAACCATATGGCATTCAACCGGACTCTGATCATTACACACCAGTCTGCAGCAAGACCACGCACTCTCCCTTTTGTTTTAGTATCAAAGCGTTAGCTCCCTTCCGCACTGGCCATATATCTCTTGAAAAGTAGTTGCAAAATCAAGTGACCTCTGCTGACCTTGCCAATTGTACATCGGGATGTAGTGGGGGTCAATTTCACCCAACTTATCAAATTAGAATCTTATATAACCCCAATTAAAGGTGAAATTAAACCCCAATTATTAAATTAGAATCTTTATAACCCCATGTGTCCTATGCAGCTCGTCTTCTCCCTTGACATGCAGTAAAATTGCTTGCTTGTAGCTGCTGCTTGTTCTCCATAAGCTTCCATCTCTGCATCATCATAAGGCTGCACTCCACCCTCACAAACACGCTCCAGGTTGACCATGTGATGCAAACCATAGCTGCCAGATTTGTGAGAGTATTTTGACGAGGGGGGGTGTTCAACAGCTAGCATATACATGGTGCACCTTCTTGAAGCTACAAATATGTTTTCTGATTGGCCAGTGGAGCTCTCGCCACCTAGTGCTTCACTCGTATGTGATTAGCAAAGTGCTTGCTCTCATCTGATGGGATTGGCAAATCCTCTTACCTCTTGATGATGTAATTTGCCCAAGTACTTGTTTTCATTACCTCGTTCAATGTGAAGGGATTTTTCCCCACCTAAGAGTTGTAGGCAGGAAACTTGACAGGTCATATATACCAACACTTCCTGCCATAATTAAACACGAAGTGGAAGGAGGTCTCGCGTCAGACAGTCCCCCTCATGCTGAATAAATTACCCTTATCTAATTATACACTTCAGGGTTTCATTAAGAAAACTGTCGCAACTGGAGGAATCTGGATATTAAGGGGGGGCATGATGGTTAAAGATGTGACAAAGTTTCTAATGAATTTTAATAATACAATTTCCAAGGAGGGGCAAAAAGGTTCCAAGGAAGGGCGCTGCCTCCCCCCCCTAAATGAAACCCTGCACTTGTAAACTCTAAAATAGGTGTGTTTAGAACACATTATTATTACAGTCAGTGTTTCCTCTCAAAGTAGGTCAACTCTCTTACTACAGAGCCTCTGGCAACCATAGTCACAAGCCAGTGACAATTGTTTGATTATAGATTGTGATTGTGGGGTTTTCTAATGGTCCTGTCTTCAGAATCAAAGGGTCCTTTAGTGTGCCAAGACGTAGGAATCCCTCTGGGTGGTGAATGCTGCACAGTGCACCAAGCCTTGGGGAATCCCTCTGGGTGGTGAAGGTTGCACAGTGCATCAATGAATCCCTCTGGGTGGTGAATGCTGCACAGGGCATCAAGCCTTGAACTGAATCCCTCTTGGTGGTGAAGGCTACACAGTGCACCAAGCCTTGGGGGATCCTACTGGGTGGTGAAGGCTGCACAGTGCACCAAGCCTTGGGGAATCCCTCTGGGTGGTGAAGGTTGCACAGTGCATCAAGCCTTGAACTGAATCCCTCTTGGTGGTGAAGGCTACACAGTGCACCAAGCCTTGGGGGATCCTACTGGGTGGTGAAGGCTGCACAGTGCACCAAGCCTTGGGGAATCCCTCTGGGTGGTGAAGGTTGCACAGTGCATCAAGCCTTGAACTGAATCCCTCTTGGTGGTGAAGGCTACACAGTGCACCAAGCCTTGAGGAATCCCATGTCATGAACTGTTCAATGTAAAAAGCTAATTATGAAGCAAATGAGGGACCTACCTAAAGATCTGGCTAATCGTCTGATATTGTTCAGGGATGCACGATTTTTCCTAGTTTAGTTCCCATGCATTTTAGTGTCAAAAGGTAATCTCTGGTGTGTGTTTGAAATGGCAGCTGGGGGTTAGGAAAGATTGGTCAATGGCATACAAAAGAGTAGTAGACCTAAATATATGCCCTCAGCCCATCCCTAATAGGCATATTCTAAAAGTTGAATGCAAGTTCAAACTCTAGACTGCTGGTGAGTGTAGCCATGTATATATATATTCAGTTGCTAGCAATATGCACGGTCTCCCAATGTGGACCACCCAAGAATTCTTGTGTATTTTTGGTCACTGGTTCCCTGTAACTGTGCATTCTTGCGAACACTTCCACATTCTCCTTTTCTCACTGCTATTATCCATCACCAGTTAGCAGGTGCTCACAATACAAATCCTTACATGGTATCTAATTACACCATCGGAAGCTGGTAACTTTCCCCTCTTCAGCCACTTTGAAATAGTATGCATTTTGTGGAATCCAACCTGCTTCTTCATCCAGTGTTTCTCATCAGTGTTGTCCTCTCTCCTGCATCCTCTTCTGTCCCTTCTGCCTATCAACTTCCCCAGCCACCTACTCATTGATTACAAAGCCTTTTTTGTTATAGTAATCATCACAATAGCTTTTTGTTAAATAAAATAACAAACCAAGATTGCAATAGGTGTTCCATCTTGTCTAGCACAGCCACCTTGGTGGGGTGTATGTCCGACCAAAGCTAATTTCAATGTTGGCACTTGTGAGGGAGAGTTTGGACATGCTCGTATCGTGTGTCGTGTCGAAGTGTTTGATAAGTGGAATTACGGCTTCAAGGACTGAAGTGGAATTACGGCTTCAAGGACTGCAGTGTTATAGCAGAAGTGAGGGGAGCCCATCAAAGCTGCTGATAACCTTTGCTGTTTATGTTGAGAAAAGACCCAACAACCATGAGTAGCAATGGTTTGTGCCAAATGGTCATGTCTTTAGGCTGTAGGCATTTATCTCCAAAAGTTCATGCCCTCTTTCCTTTAGAGAATCTTTCAATTCTTCCTAATTTTGTTGAGTCAGCCACTACATTCATGTCAGACTTGATAGATGATAAGTTCTGACTCTAATGATTCAACTCGAAGGATGCAATGAAGGCAGCAAAATACTATCCCATAAGAATGCGGACCTGTGTAGTCATGGCAATACATTCAACAACCAGCAGGGGGAGGGGCTTACAGAAAGCAACAATTTTGGATTTTCAGATCTCATCCCCTTTGACCCCACCCATCCACCCACACAACCATCCATCCACCCACCAACACAACCATCCACCCACCCTCGCAACCATCCACCCACACAATCATCCATGCACCCACCAACACAACCATCCACCCACCCACACAACCACCCACTCAACCACCATCCACCCACCCACACCAACCATCCACCCACACAACCATTCATCCACCCACCAACACAACCATCCACCCACCCACACAACCACCCACTCAACCACCATCCACCCACCCACACCAACCATCCACCCACCCTCGCAACCATCCATCCATCCACCACCCTCGCAACTATCCATCCATCCACCCACACAACCATCCACCCACACAACCATCCATCCACCCACCCACGCAACCATCCGCCCACACAACCATCCATCCACCCAACCATCCATCCATCCACCCAACTCACCATTCACCCATCCACCCAACTCACCATTCACCCACCCACCCATCCATCCTGGCATCAGGAATGGAGGGCCCCTCCCTGGCTTCCCCCCTTCTCCCCCCCCCCCCCCCCCCCTCCCCAAACAGAGACATTAGACTGGGTGACTGTCTTGTGGTGCTAAGTGTGGTTAGCAGTTAGGTGGATCACCCACAAAGCCACAAGGATTTTATTTGTTGACCCACATTGGATACCACTTGGCTACACTATAGTCTGAATTCACAGGATACACTCAAAGTTGATTGCCTTTTCTTGTTTTCTCCCGCCACTGACCTCGTGTGTATCTACTTCCCTTTATCTTCATCTTTCTAAATCTTTAAACATCAGAGCTCACCTTTGGGCACTAACAGCATGCATGGGGAATGGACATGCATGGGGAATGGATTATGAATCCTTATGATAAATCCTTGAAAAGGTACATATATTTGGCAACTGCATGCATGGAGAATGGATGATGAATTCTTGAAACAGATAACAATCCTACAACAGGCAATTTCAACCCCTGAAGTCTTGCTTAATTAATTGCAAGAAGACATACATTATAATAACCTCAATAATCAACTTCAAATTGTATTCTCTCGACTTGACTAGATGCTCTAGCCTTCATCAGGAATAATTGTCCAGACCTACATACCTATATGCTGGTAATGGATGTAGTCTAGAGACTTCATCCCAAAAGACAAACCTAGTTTGTTGACTTGTCTTCTGTAGACATACAATAGATCTAGAACTGCACAAGGGGGAATCCCTTAAGTGATAGGTGATTATGCCTAAGGTGTACTGCAATGCTGTTCCTTGACATTGAGATGAGGTGTTATATAATCTGGCCCTCCTATACTAATTTGTTATTGGTCAATGACACTGGTAGAATTTTTATTGCTATTGTGATCTTTATCATCCATCAAGTAGTTTCTCTGTGTTCTGATTGGAGTAGATATTACTGTAAATCCTTAACAGTCTTAATATTTATATAATGGGGTTG
Organism: Cladorhizidae sp. MBARI D1340-BT2; assembly: GCA_028752905.1. NCBI lineage: Eukaryota > Metazoa > Porifera > Demospongiae > Poecilosclerida > Cladorhizidae > Cladorhizidae sp. MBARI D1340-BT2. Next base: position 46,034,722 of record JAQNBH010000006.1, read on the forward strand.
TTTTTTTTTTGGGGGGGGGGGTAATAATTTTACTTCTCAATACAGTACTAGCATTATCTTGAACACATTTCCCCTCCACACACGGAGTTAAGGGGAATGTGGCAGCAGCAAGTCAAGCTCGGGGGGCATTTCAATCTCGGTTTTTGTGTTGTGTTTTAGTAACACAGGTACTGTAGTGTACAACTGCATTCATATGGTGTTCAACATAAGTGATTGAAAAATGTAGTATCCCTCAACGAGTTTCAGTTGATATAGCGAAATTACTGACCTTCAACTGAATTTTTACTCTCTTGACATTTCGACTAGATGCTCTAGCCTTCATCAGCTTGTGGAATGGACTTGTCTGGCTGCTGGGAAGCCACTCTCAAGAGTTCGAACTTGAAGCCACGACCACCATAAATTTTTGGTGTTCAGTTATTATGTTATCTTCTTGTTATTATCTTATTACATCTTCTCTTATTATATCTTCTTTGTTGATAATATCAAGCATGTCTTTAATTTTATTATGGGTTATTGTTGTTGTTATTGTTGTTGGTATATATTTATTTTTCCACATCCGGTTCACGTGCTGGACGTGACGTGTTTGTATTACGTGATAAATAGCTCACGCGAGTCTTCGTATATTCATATATTTGGTCAGTTGACTATTTCAGTTGACTATATTAATAATGAAATTTTGAATCCCTCCTATTATGTCAACTTTACCGTTATTTTTGTCCTTGTTCATAATTGCATACTAGCTGATGAACGGCAACAACTTTGCAATGCCTTCTCAATAATCATTCAAATTGTATTCTCTCGACGTTTCGACTAGAGCTCTAGCCTTCAGCCATTCTAGAAGAAGACGAAAGCTGCTGACTAAGGTGCTACTCACAGCTAGAAGCGCTCAGCGCCGGGGAAATGGGGTCCACGTTTATGCGCATGCGTATGGTTGATTTGAGATGGTGCTGTGTTACTGCAGAAGTGGGATCAGCATTTTGGTAGAGTAGCTTCTTCCAGAGTGGCTAGTGTGTTGGAACTAAGAGAGTTAAAGGAGAAAATGGATGGCATGATTCCCTCCTCTTTATTCAATGAAGAATATGTGCTGCATACACCTTTTACAGGAGATGAGGTGAATGCTGCTGTGGGAAGGTTGAAGAGTGGAAAAGCTGAAGGCCCAGACAATGTTGTTGCAGAGCATCTAAAGTATGCTGGTGGGAGTGTGATCTTCTGGCTGATGAATGTGATAAATGCTATTGTGGAGATGAAGTAATACCAGATTGTTTTAAAGTGGGAATATTAGTGTACAAGCGAGGAGGAAGGGACCCATTGAAGATGGACAGTTATCGTGGGATTACCCTAACTTCCATGATGGCGGAGGTGCTGGAGTTCCTCATTCTGAGAAGGATGCAGGATATGTGAACTGAGGCAGAAATTCCGCACAACAACCAAACAAGAAGACATCATGTGCAGATGCTGTTTTTGCCACACTGGAAGTGATGCACAATACCTGAATTCTGGGTAGTAATGTTCTCATGTGTCTCTATGAATGATTTCCAGAAGGCCTATGATTCTGTTGAGTACCCAGTTCTTCTTCAGAGGCTGAAAGAGGTTGGAATAAATGGGAAGTTGTGGAGGTTGCTGAGGAACTGGTACTCAGGGGGAGGTGCAAGATCAGGTTAAATGGAGACTACTCAGAGGGGTTTGAAATAGAGAGAGGAGTGAGGCAGGGCTCAGTTTTGTCACCGGTGCTCTTCTTGATAGTGATGAATCCATTATTGAAGCAGCTGCAAAATTCTAGTCTAGGCCTATCTATCAATGACTTCTATGCAGGGTTTTTTTGCATGCGGATGACATAAGGACCTTAGCTATATCCAATGATTCCCTCGTTCAGCAAGCTGAGTTAGTAAAAGACTTTGTGGCAGTGAACTACTTGAAGTTAAATGTAAAAATTTTTGAAGTCATGTTTGGTGTTGGGGTTAGTGATAATCCAAGATGTGAAGTAGATGGACATACACTACCAGTGGGTGGTGAAGGAAAATGTCTGGGGTTCTGGTGGAGGCGGAATCTACTGGCCACTAAGTGTGTGGAGGAGAATATCAAGAAGGCCAGGAAGGCATTCTTTGGATATGGTAGCATTGGTGTTTTCCATGGGAGCCCGAGTCCACTTTCTGCCTTTTCAGTGATTGAGACCTGTGTCATGCCTGTCCTATTATACGCTGCTGAGACCTGTGTCATGCCTGTCCTATTATACGGTGCTGAGACCTGTGTCATGCCTGTCCTATTATACGCTGCTGAGACCTGTGTCATGCCTGTCCTATTATACGGTGCTGAGACCTGTGTCATGCCTGTCCTATTATACGTGCTGAGACCTGTGTCATGCCTGTCCTATTATACGGTGCTGAGACCTGTGTCATGCCTGTCCTATTATATGGTGCTGAGACCTGTGTCATGCCTGTCCTATTATACGGTGCTGAGACCTGTGTCATGCCTGTCCTATTATACGGTGCTGAGACCTGTGTCATGCCTGTCCTATTATACGCTGCTGAGACCTGTGTCATGCCTGTCCTATTATATGGTGCTGAGACCTGTGTCATGCCTGTCCTATTATACGGTGCTGAGACCTGTGTCATGCCTGTCCTATTATACGCTGCTGAGACCTGTGTCATGCCTGTCCTATTATACGGTGCTGAGACCTGTGTCATGCCTGTCCTATTATACGGTACTGAGACCTGTGTAATGCCTGTCCTATTATACGGTGCTGAGACCTAGTCATGCCTGTCCTATTATACGGTGCTGAGACCTATTATACAGTGCTGAGACCTGCCTGTCCTATTACGGTGCTGAGACCTGTGTCATACCTGTCCTATTATACGGTGCTGAGACCTGTGTCATGCCTGTCCTATTATACAGTGCTGAGACCTGTGTCATGCCTGTCCTATTATACGGTGCTGAGACCTGTGTCATGCCTGTCCTATTATACGCTGCTGATACCTGTGTCATGCCTTTCCTATTATACGGTGCTGAGAATTGGGAGAATTGGGTCATGCCTGTCCTATTATATGGTGCTGAGACCTGTGTCATGCCTGTCCTATTATATGGTGCTGAGACCTGTGTCATGCCTGTCCTATTATACGGTGCTGAGACCTGTGTCATGCCTGTCCTATTATACGGTGCTGAGACCTGTGTCATGCCTGTCCTATTATACGCTGCTGAGAATTGGGTCCTGACACCTGAACTGATTGAAAGACTAGAGTGTTTTCAGGGAGAATTGGCGAAGCGAGTGCTTTGTTGGCCAAGACACTTCTCCAACATTGCAGCAACTTTGGCAGTGGATTACAGTCCGTACGTAGCAGGATTCTGGGGAGGAAGGTGGCATTCTTGCAGCATGTCTTGGACGGAAAAGGGGAGACTGTGAGTGGAAGGGTTCTAGAGTCTTTGGGTGGAGGAGTTATGAATACCTGTCTGGTAAAGGAATGTATAGAGTTGGAAGAAATGTGCGGAGTGAAATGTACAGTAAAAGTCTTGGCAGGTGAGGAAAGGTGAGGGAAGGAGCTGATGAGGGTTGTGGATTATATGCATCACCTGGAAAAATGTCAGGAAAAGGCTCCACTAGTAATAGCAAGGGTGGAGGAAGATGTGGGGTGGTGGCGAATATGGGACGAGCTATTGATATTCAAGCATCGACACACGAAAGGAATGCAGTCCCTGTCAAAGTTGATGAGCCACCATGGGAGGGGAATAAGCCGTACCTGATGTGTGAAGAAAATGACCTGCTGCGTGCAGACCAGCCTTTTCTCAGGTCGTAGGAAAGCATGGAGATTTTTAACTTCCAGGTCTTATGTGATCTTGACATGGAGCAGTGGATCTTTCAGAAACTGAGAGCTTTGGACCTGACCTTTGTGTCAGAACTCAATTAATGTAAATCAAGATTAGTGAATAGTGTTGTGATGTTTACATATTGTGTGTGTGTGTCTCCAAGTGGGCTATCACGGAATTATTATTATCGTTTACGTGGTCAACAAAGTTCCAACACACCAATGAAACAAATGAAACAATGGCGACAAAAAGACAGCAGCAAAAACAAAAAACAAAAACAACAACAAAAAAAAAGCAAGACACAAACCACAAGTGAAAAAAATCTTCAAGTACGTATATATATAGCGGAAAACAAAAGTTTTTGTCTTTTTGTTTTTGCCTCTGTCTTTTGGTCGCCATTGTTTCGTTGGTGTGTTGGAACTTTTAGTAGCTTGTACATTATATGAAACTATGTTTAAAAAAAAATAATAATAAAAAATTAAATTAAAATATATATATATATATATATATATATATATACATATTATTGCGCGGACATATCCTCAACAAAAAAAGGAAGTGTGAAAGTCCGTCTTCCAGGACCTACGTAACTAGCGTACAACCCGACTGCTCCGTTTCTTGAGAGCTGTTGTTGTGAGGACGCAATCGAGCTAGCTCATCTGTAGTTTAGTCTACAGTTTAGTTGGAGGGTGTAGCAGACCCTTGGTACAATCAACAGTAGCAACAAGATATGGTATGCACTGATTTTTGTGTAGTAGACAAGGTGGTTGGTATACATGGGTCTAGTCAAAATAGCAACAAGACATGGCATTTGGTGATAAGTGTAAAAGTGTTCAAAAGTCATGGAGACTTTGAAGTTGTAATTGTGCGGTCCTGCAGCGCTCAGCTATAAATAAACAAACGATTTGAATCATAATCGTGTGGCCTGTTTAAAAATTTTTTTAAAAATATTATTTAGCTTCCAAATAACAACAATAATAAAATAATAATAATAATAAACAGGCAATATCAGAGTCCATTAACATCTAATTAATTTATAATTAAATAAATAATAATTTAATTGTTTTGTTGAGCATTGAGATAGGCCATCAGAGTGATAAATGACAGGAAGAAGAAGAAAAGGGAAAAAACATTATTAACTATATATTATTACAGCAAAATAATGATTACAAAGGAGTATAGTGAATTACAAAGAGTATTGTGAATTACAAAGTTGTTTGGGGATGACGATGGGGGGAGGTGCCAAAGACATGGAACCCTAGGTGCCAAACATTAAGTATTTACTCTTCTCCCACCACTTGAGCACATTTCCCATCCAACACCTCTTCCTTCACCCATGCTACTGATCTACCCAACATTAGGCCCTTCATCATCCCATTCTACCACCCACTCTTCAGACCTTTCAATGCCCTCAACCATATCCAATAATCTTTCTCGATCACCTACAGTACAACAAGAAATGCACAATATCTTCCACAGCACTTTCATCACATAGCTCACATCTACCATCCCAACACATACCACACCTCACCTTGTCACCCAAGAGTCCCGCTGATGACATCCTTAACCTAAATCTCAGCCTTCACTTCCTGTGTTACTGAATCCTCTTACATATCTTTCTTGTCCAAACTCTTCTTTAGCTAACTTACACCACTTGAGGCTTGATTTCCCTCCTACTTCTTCCCACCACTCTTCCTTATGAACATCTCTTACACAATTCCTCCATGTCGCACTTGAGCCTACTATCTCCAATGCTCCTTTCCCCCCAAACTGTTCACAAAACTCTGCCCACCAACTTGGACAATCACCCGCCACAATTTTTTTCACTAGCCTATCTTCACTCATTCTCTGCAACCTCCTTCTAAATCCTTTCTCTGCTCCAGCCTTCTCCAGTCCAGATCCCCTCTTACTGCCACCCCTGCAACTGTATTACTCCCTCCAACCAGTTTCCTCCCAACGTTTTCTTGAATTATCTTGCAGGCTGTCTTCCCTCCTGTCCACCATACTTCAGGTGCATGTTCTAGACATGGCCTAGCTAGCAACTCCCATATTAGTTTACCTCTGTGTGTCTCCATTTCTCAATTTATCCCCTGCTCATATAACCAATTCTTGCCCTCCATTTGTCTGCCTTTTCCTTCATCTTCTCCAAATAAACATTTCACCTCTCATCCCCCTGTCAAGCCATACTCCAAGATATTTGAAGGCTTCCACATTCTCCATTCTCCCCTCATTAATCCTCCACTCTCGACTACACTTTCTGCCAACTGTCATTGACTTAGTTTTCTCACTAATAAACCTAAATCTCCATTTCATTGCATACTCCCCCACATCCAACATCACTTGTAACTCCACCTGAACTCTCGCTAACAGAACATGGCCTAGCTAGCAACTCCCATATTAGTTTACCTCTGTGTGTCTCCATTTATCCCCTGCTCATATAACCAATTCTTGCCCTCCATTTGTCTGCCTTTTCCTTCATCTTCTCCAAATAAACATTTCACCTCTCATCCCCCATACTCCAAGATATTTGAAGGCTTCCACATTCTCCACTCATTAATCCTCCACTCTCGACTACACTTTCTGTCAACTGTTGACTTAGTCTTCTCAATAATAAACCTAAATCTCCATTTCATTGCATACTCCCCCACATCCAACATCACTTGTAACTCCACCTGAACTCTCGCTAACAGTACAATATCGTCTGCATACAACCTACCACACCATGTTCCTTCCACTTCAATCCCTAACCTTTTTACCTCCAAATCCTTCAACAGTCCATGACATACGATAAAGGACAACCCTGTCTCAGTCTACCTCCACTTCAAACCACCTGGACCCCTCTCCGTCTGACAACACACTTGACTGAATTCCTTCACAAGCATTTGCACATATTGACAAATTCTTCCTGAATTCCATACCCTCTCATCTTCATCCATAATCTTATCTACACACAGTATCATATGCCTTGCTTACATCCAGAAATGCCAGAAATGTCTGTCGCCCCTTTGACCTCATTATGTCACACACATATATACACACTTCAACACTAGGAACTGGTCAGCACATCCTCTCTCTGGCCTAAATCCATCCTGACCCTCTGTTAGTATATACTTCTCTGCAAACCTACTGAGCCTACCTGCCAACATTCTTGCCATCATTTTTGCCACAGAGAGCTATCCCTCTGTAATTACTAGCCACCTCCTCATCTCCAGCTTTAAAGAGTGGCACAATATAACTCTGTCTCCAATCATCTGGTGAAAACTTAGACTCCATCACCAAATTAACTAGAGAACACAACACTTCCACCATCCTCTTCCCACCATACTTCAACATCTCGTTAATTATGCCATCAGGACCAGGAGCCTTGCCCCTTTTCAACCCCTATAGACTCTAGGTTGTCAATTGGAACATCCTTCCCTGACCTGGAGACACTCCCTAATCCTTCCCAATGCTCAGCCAAAACCTCCAGCATATCCTTCTTCTTCTCCACTACAACTCCATTTTCCTCTCTCACTCTTCGAATTTGACATCGTTTCTTCAAGTCTGCCCAAAATAACTTGCAGCTAGTCCCTTCTTGCTCTTTAATCTTTTCTATTGTAGCCTTCCTCAGTCTCTTCTTTTCCAATCTAATCAACCTCTTCACACGTCTTCTTGCACTCTTATATTCCTCCCATAGCTGTAATAATCTTTCTTCACCTACATTGCCACCCCTAGACTCCCTAAGCTCCCTACACGACACTTGTCATACTTGGATGGCTATTTCAATATCACGAGCCACCAGCCCTTAGATCTGTCTGTTAGTTTTTTTCTCCCTATACCCAACTCAGCCACCCAAAGCACAATGTGTCTCCACATTCCCAAATTTGTTGTGCACCTTCTCTGTCCTTTCCCATCCCAAGCACTGCCACATATTCCTCGCAACCTCTGAAACCCTCGCTCACCACATGTTGATATTCTTCCCAATCCATTTTACCGTGGAGTACTTGCTCTTTCCTCCAGTCTACCTATTCTCAGGACACACCATATTAGATTATGATCTGACCCCAGATTAATTTCCTCGCTGTCCTCAATCACCATCTTATCTTTAACTAACCCCTTTGACAGCAAGATAGCATCTATCACTGACCTCCGTTCTCCCATCTCCCACATCCACTTTCCATTACACTGTAATAACTTATTCCCAAAAGCAAATTGCACACCATAACCAGATTCAACAACCTCTTACCATTCCTGTTAGGCGACTGCTCTGACCCTAATCCTATGTGTGCATTAAAATCACCTATCCCAATTACCTCATAGCCTGCTTCCTGGTGTTCTGCCACCTTAGCTTTCATCACCTCAAACAATTCCTGACTTTTCACCCCTTCCGGGTTGACATATATACACCACATCCACAATCACATTATTGCTCTCCTCTGCTTTCAATTCCACCCACATAGTTCCTTCCATCCTCAATCGCAGCCTAGACCTGATACTCTTCTTGACCAGCAGCCCCACTCCACCACTTGCATGCTTGCCTCCTATCCTATTGTACCCATACCAATCACATCCAGGTACCTCGTACTGCATACATTTTACATTAGAAGTAACAGAAAAAGAGAAACACACCCAAATAAATAAATTAATAAACAACAAATGAAAGCAAACAAACAAATCCAAGGAAAATTCCCCAAAATAGTGTGGACTGCTTAAAATAAATAAATAAATAAAATAAAATAACTTTAAAAAAGTAACAAGATTATACCAATATAGATCGCTGATCCTTTACCATGTATACAACACCTGATTTTTATATGGTAAAGGGTCATCTAACTTGGTTGTGATAGTATTAATTTTGTTCTTGTGTACAACCTGGCGGCATGCAGGCACAAGTGCATATTTAGTCAAAACACAGCTGCCTTTTCACAACCTGCTATATATACAATCCTCATTCAGTGCCTATGAATATAGAGAATAATGCTGTAGCTACATGTGCATTTATAATTTGTCCATTCTATAAATACGTTTGCTAGATAGTTATGTTTTAGTGCAGGAAAAAATGTAGGTGCAGTTTCTAGGAATTCTGTCCCCTCTTAACATGGTATGTGGTCGATTGCAGCAGATCTGGACAAATGACTGGAATTTTGGTGGTATATATTCACAATACATGAATTATTCATATTTCATGACTTTTGCGTGCAAAACAATGAGTTTTGAATCGCTGATTACGAGAGACAACTTCCAAGTAGTTCACAAGGACTTGGTGTCGACCATCCTGGGGAACTCCTGATAATTTGAGGTCCCACCTCACAAAATTGACAGTAATTGATACCTGGCACATTTTGGATGTTTGCATGTAAAGGGTTGATGAGGAATGTTAACGAGAATGTGGGCACAAAAGCGAGGTGCGTCTCTAGTTCTGGAGTGTCTGACCAAAGGCGAAATATTGGCCTGACCAAATGTGTGTGCGGTCAAGGCATAATGAGCGTGTATGTATTATGCGCATGCGTGAAGCAGGTATACGAACAGTGGCTCAGGTGTTTTGTGATATTTCAGATATGGTACCTCATACACTGCTTCTAGAATTTAACAGGTCTCATCAATTCAAGCTCGCTTACAGAATTTGTAAATAGTACTGTACGGTAAAAAATATGACTTGGCAGCAATCCCATTTCCTTACTACTGCACTGCAAGACTTATCTGCTTCTTTTACATAAAGGTGAATATTTTGCCTAACCTTTCTTCTCTGTACTATCTTCCACTTCCACATGCGAATTTAAAATAGCTGACACTACACTCATTTCTTGAACTCTAACTGCTTCACAAAGAAATTTCAGGGTTGGCTCCCATAGAGTTTGGATATGTGTATACTATACACCAGTTGGATCCAGGATTTAAGTTACCAAGGAGCTTGGATTTAAGTTACCAAGTAGCTAGGATTTAAGTTACCAAGGAGCTAGGATTTAAGTTACCAAGGAGCTAGGATTTAAGTTACCAAGGAGCTAGGATTTAAGTTACCAAGGAGCTAGGATTTAAGTTACCAAGGAGCTTGGGAAGAAAACAGTTGTATATCGCTGTTTCAGGCACTCATTGCTAAGTGGATTTTTTCCACTGCAATGAATCAAGTGGTTTGGTGTATTGCCACACATGCTTGTGCATGTTTCAATAAAAAGGCAAGACTGCAACCAAGATGAGATCAAGCATTGCTAATAACTACAGTAATGTAGACTCCTGGAGTACAGTGCAGTAGACAGTCCAAGTGCCTTCTACCAATAGCTGATAAAAAGATTGAATTTGTTTGATAACTGAAAGTGTTGGTTAGCTTTTTATGAGTAATGCTCTTCTGTCAGCTGCAGGAGCTCACATGGTTACTCAACATACATTTAGGCAATTGCTTCTTCTGCTGCTCTAGCCAAGATCTGCAGCTGTCAAACATTTTGACGGCATGTCCATGTTGGGGGTTGTAGAGTCAAGACACACATGTGCAACACCATGAGCTACCTCCATGTCGGGTTGTAGAGTCAATACACACCTGTGCAACACCATGAGTCAACTCCATGTCGGGTTGTAGTGTCAAGACACACCTGTGCAACACCATGAGCTACCTCCATGTCGGGTTGTAGAGTCAATACACACCTGTGCAACACCATGAGTCAACTCCATGTCGGGTTGTAGTGTCAAGACACACCTGTGCAACACCATGAGTCAACTCCATGTCGGGTTGTAGAGTCAAGACACACCTGTGCAACACCATGAGTCAACTCCATGTCTGGTTGTAGAGTCAAGACACACCTGTGCAACACCATGAGTCAACTCCATGTCGGGTTGTAGAGACCTGTGCAACACCATGAGTCAACTCCATGCTGGGTTGTAGAGTCTAGACACACCTGTGCAACACCATGAGCAAACATCATGGATCCCCTCAACATAAAAAGCAATTGCCAACAATCTTATTTGGTGATTCTGAGCATACTCAAAATGTTTGATGCATGATTATCGATACCCACTCAAGTTCACATTTAATTAGGTGGCTAAATGTACACATACATGGGCATGATCTGAATGGCCTGACCAATGGAATTGAGCCTGCTACATCCCTGGACTTCAGTTTCGAGGTTGTCTCCTGACTTAGTACGTCCATGAATTTCAATTCAGTTGGGATGTGTATATATAGAAATGTATTAAACTTCAGCTGGAGAGACGGAGAACTGGGAATGTGTTCATGCATATTGTAGGCTCATCCAGAACATCTTCCCAATGTTTAAAATGCAATTATCGAGATTAATTGAAGGCTTAATTGAAGGCTAATAGTGTGTAATACATGTAAGCGATGCATGTCTGAGTGGGCAAATTTGTTAACCAGTTTGTGCAGCCAGGAAACTTTGGCATTACTAAGTTCAGTAAAAAACTTATTTTCTTTGGTAAATTCCTGCGACAGATTTTTACCTTTGGAGCAATAAGAATGGCATTGTTATATACACCCACATCCTTTATATCTAATCTGATTAAGCACTAATTGTCATTTTCCTACTAATTATATCTGTTTGTAACCAATTTGTCTCTTCTCTCATTTGTCATTCCACTCTCTCCTGTAATTGTCATGCATTAAATTTTTTTTAGAGAGATCATCTTCATCTCACTGACTGAAAAAAAATGAAATTCTGGATTTTTTTTAAAGTGATAATTCATAAGTTGTGTCTCTGGATACCAAGTGTTGAAGTTACAGGTATGCATACATGGACTTCACAGTACAGGTAGGCGTACGTGTACTTCACAGTACAGGTATGCATACATGGACTTCACAGTACAGGTATGCATACGTGGACTTCACAGTACAGGTATGCATACGTGGACTTCACAGTACAGGTATGCATACATGGACATCACAGTATAGGTATACATACATGTATGGACTTCACAGTACAGGTATGCATACATGGACTTCACAGTACAGGTATGCGTAGATGGACTTCACAGTACAGGTATGCGTACGTGGACTTCACAGTACAGGTATGCGTACATGGACATCACAGTACAGGTATGCGTACATGTACTTCACAGTACAGGTATGCGTACGTGGACTTCACAGTACAGGTATGCGTACGTGGACTTCACAGTACAGGTATGCGTACATGGACATCACAGTACAGGTACACATACATGTACTTCACAGTACATGTATGCATACGTGGACTTCACAGTACATGTATGCATACATGTATGGACTTCACAGTACAGGTATGCGTACATGGACTTCACAGTACAGGTATGCATACATGTATGGACTTCACAGTACAGGTATGCGTAGATGGACTTCACAGTACAGGTATGCGTACGTGGACTTCACAGTACAGGTGTGCGTACATGGACATCACAGTACAGGTATGCGTACATGGACATCACAGTACAGGTACACATACATGTACTTCACAGTACATGTATGCATACGTGGACTTCACAGTACATGTATGCATACATGTATGGACTTCACAGTACAGGTATGCGTACATGTATGGACTTCACAGTACAGGTATGCATACATGTATGGACTTCACAGTACAGGTATGCGTACATGGACTTCACATACATACATGGACTTCACAGTACAGGTATGCATACATGTACTTCACAGTACAGGTATGCGTACGTGGACATCACAGTACAGGTATGCATATGTGGACTTCACAGTACAGGTAGAAAGTGCAAGAGAGCTGAAATTAGTCTCAAGGTCTACTCTCTACAATGAGTGTTTTCATTAGGTGCTAATGCGAGATAGTTGAAAATCAATTTCCAAGTTCACAGTCAAGTATGCAGAATTTATGGAGCTCCAAAGATGTAACCACAATTTTTTTAAACACTTTGTAAAAAATGGCATCGTCCCCCCTTCTTCATTTCTTGAGGGGTATGCAATGAAATGGGTGACTAAAAAGTATCATAACTCAAGAATGGTCGACAATAATGAGCTGACACTTGAAATGGAGTTAGTAGTATAATAGTGAAGGTAGAGAACAATGGCAGATTTATTTTTGAAGGTAAAAAAAAAAAAAATCCACTTCCCCCTTAAGATCGTAGTAGTAGAGGACTCCATTAAATTGGACATGGGATCGGATCATAGCCTTGTCTGGTGTGAAGCATGTGGGGGAGGATGGAAGTAGAGGTGAGTAGACAGCATGCTAGACTGGGAGGAGTATCAGAAAGGAGTGAAAGAAATGTTCAGTGTGGGAGGAGGAAGTGAGAAAAAGTTGGTGGAAAGAATAGTCGAGGAGGTGGTTTGGAGTAGATGGAAGGAGAAAGTCTTGGCCACATCGAAGAAAGGAATGAGAGGGAAGGAAGTTATGATCAGAGGGATGGTGGTCAGGAGATGTATCAGGGCTAATTTATTCTAGGAAGGTAGCCTATAGGAAGTTAGGAGAAGAGAGAGAGAACAAGGTCAAGGTTATATTGAGACAACTTTGGCGATGAAGAAAAGCAATGATGCAGAACGTGATCAGGAGAGGAGGAAAAAGGAATTGAGGAAGAGAGCAGTGAGGAAGATTAGAGAGCAGGATGGTGTGAATTGCAAATGTTTTGGAGTGATTTGAGAGGAAAGAGATAAAGGATCAAACATGAGGATGGTAGGGAAGATGAAGTGTTGGAAGTGATGCAAACATTAGGAAGACCTTGGGAAGAGAAGACGAGGATGACACACAAGGAGACAAGGATGACACACAACTAGAATCAGAGATAAGAGGTATGGCAGGTATGATATGAGTGTGTGTGAAGAAGTAAGTTGAAAAAAAGTGGTGGAAGTCATGAAGTACTTGAAGAGAGAGAAGGATCCTTGTCCTGATGGAGGGAAGCTGCAGGAGGAGATGTTGCAGATGATGAACAATGGTGATGAGGAGCGAGTGCTACCTCTACTGGGTACCTCCCACAAAGATGGTGACATATAGTAAGCAGTGAACTGTAGGGGAATTGCTTTAGATTGTAGTGTGGCAAATGCAAGAAGATTTGGAAGGTTAGCATCTTGACAGAAATGCAGGGAGGGTTTATGAGTCGTAAGAGATGTTCGGACCAGTGGTTAGTGCTGGAGATGTGTGTGTGTGTGTTTGAAGTAAAGGGAGAAGAAAGCATCCTAGTTGGCATTCTTGGATGCTAGCAAGGCTTGTGACAGTGTGTCGAGGGAGTGGAGGGAGGGACCGTGTGGGGGGGGGGGGTAGAAGTGAGGGAACAGTGGGTTGGAGATGAGGGTTATGTTGAATGGAAGGAAATCAAGATGGTTTGGTGCAGAGAAGGGACTCAGGCAAGATGCCCTTTGTCTCCACTGGTGTTCGACATAATTATACATGATGGAGATGGGATGTGGAAGAAGCTTATTTAGGGGTTAAGTTAGAGGGATGTTGGCGTGGGGCTCTCATGCAGGTGGATGACATTGTACTGGTGGCAGTGGAGGACTGCAGGTTATGTTGGATATTGGTATAGGCATGTTAGTTAAGGTAAGTAAGAATATTGACTGGCTCAACACCATCATTATTGCAAAAAGTAAATATATTAATGGACCCACTTTTTAAAATGGCGGACAATAAACCCACCCACCCCACCCAAACAACAACTTATCTCCTGGCTAAATCTCACACCTGTCACCTTCTTAGCTACCTAAAAGGCCGTTATTCTAAAGTGACTTCTAGAGTGCCGCCTTGACCCTTACCAGGTACTAAAATGGCAGCACACACACCAAAATAGAAAGAACTTGCGTAGGTCCATTGGAGTATGTTCCAAATGCACATCCACTCTGTTTCTCAATTGCGGCCAAAAAAGGAAGAAAAAGGTGTGGTCATCGTGTTTGCGTGACGTAATCAAGTTAGCTCACATATCGCTAAGTCGTGTATCATAAAGAACGACAAACTAACACACAATCACACAAGTCATATGAATCCAACCACCCTAGCTGAGAGGGCCAGCAATCTTCGAATCCAGGATGACATTCCCTTTCCACGGATTGGTGGAGTGCCCCTGAAAAAGAATCTTGAACTGAGTAAAGAACGCTTGTGTTGTATTATGAATTGATCAGTTCTGTTGTTTGATTTGTGGACTCACTCCTGGGAAACTGTTACTAAGTGCAAAGGCAACAATAGCAGATCACCAAAATATCTGCTGTTTGGTTAGTGTGCAACAATTATGGATTTCTTGAAGGAGGCTGTAGCTGACCCTATATGGTTACAGTTACAAAAATCTTTCACCGCTCAACCACAAACAAAAACAACAACAAAAATATCTCAAAAACTAGAGCTATAACTATTGACGATCCTTTACCATTAAACGCATGTCATTTGATGACCCTTTACCAATACCCAATAATGGTGTCATTAAATTTTGTTGGTGTTAAAAAAAAATTGTCGTGTCAACATAAAACTAGTTAAGGGGTAATGTTCATTTAGAGAAGGTGGCAAAGAAGACAGAAGCTGTGGGTTGGGCAGGTGGCATAGATGAGCAGAGTGAATGGGCAGGTGGAAGTAGACGAGGAAAGATGGTGTGGGAGCTTCTAGTGTAGGATGGAGTATGCAGCAGAAGTGTGGTAGACACGAGGATGTAATGCACGCAAGGAGTTGGAATTGGCACTGAAGGTTCTTTGGGGAAACTAATCCAGTAGCAGGAGTGTCGTGTCAATACAGGGTGGAGGAGAGGAGGGAAGAGATGAAGGGTTTGTTTGGGAAGAGATTGGAGGTGTTGGAAGAGCAGATTGGTGAAAGTAAAGTAGAGAGGACAGAGGAATCGGATGGGGGGAAGAGTATGAGATCTTGAGTGAGATTGGGTCAGTACGTAAGTGGAAGGAAAGGATGAGAAATGAGAAGGATTGGGAGGAGGAAGTCAACAGCAAGAATATGCTGAAGTAGTACAGATTGGCAAAGCATGGGGCAGAAGTGGAGAGGTATGTGAGGTCCATGCAGGGTCAAGAAATTGTGAGATTGCAATTTAAACGGAGAACTGCATCAACTGGTTTGTTAGAGGATGTGGAATGAGATGCAAATGTGTGATTGTGGAGCAGTGGAAGATGTGTGATTGTGAAGCAGTGGAAGATGTGTGATTGTGGAGCAGTGGAAGATGTGGAGCATTTCTTGGTTAATGTGAGGAGTTTGAAAATAAAAATACCATTCTCTAGTGGTGCGGTTCTTTGACTTTTTTAAAACCGGATAACCCTCGAATATTTCTCCATCCCCCTAAAAGTGTGGCTCTTGACATTTTTAAAACATCGTAATCCTCGAAATTTCACAATATTTTCCCGTACCCAAAAAGTTACTCTAATTTATTTTCACATCAAAAAGAGTCAATACCATACGTAACTATGGTTACGACCGTTGGAAGTAGGCTATAGGACAATACCACAGTACACACTGACAGATTGCTAGTGGCTCTTCTGTGGTTGTTTTTCGTCAATAATCGTGACATAATTATGTCATCCCAATGGTTCCTGTACTTTGTTTTGAGAAACAACCTCCCTAATGAATGAAGAGCAAGTCACCGCAGCAAGTATAAATTCAGTGTAAAAAAATGAGCATCTCATACCCCCCCCAGCTTGGATGTTTCGTAATCAGGACCACAAGTGTGTGCAAAGATGATACTTTATAGCAAAACCACGTGAGGTCAGACCACACCCACTCAGTGCAGCTACCAGGTAGATAACCAGATAGGCGTTAAAAGATCAATAATTCCAAATTCCTTCTTCCCTACTACCATAATGCTGCTCTTCCAACTATCAAGCTTCATCTTCCACTTAAACATACTGTATGTGCCTGTACCATATCCAACATACCCTGCAGCTCCACCCCAGTCTGCCTCCAATGTAATGTCAGCTGCATACATGAGTGACTGTCCCCAACATCAACATCTCCCTAACTCCCTCCTTCATCATGTATGTGCAGAGGCAAAGGGTATCCCTGTCCTAGCTCCTTCTCTGCAACAACCATTCCCGTTCCCAACAACTCTCCTGGCTCCACCCCACTGCACAACCCCTCGCACATGCTCACAAACTTCTACACCATACTGGCTTATCTTCTGTCGCACTCCCTCCCTCCACACCCTGTCATTAGCCAGCTGCCTTACTAACATCCTAAAAGACCGAGTAAGATCTTGTCCTCACTTCGCACGCTTCTCAACACCAACCACTGGTCAAAACACCATCTACGACTCCTAAACCCTCCCAGCGCTGCTGTCAAGATGACCAACTTTCTCGCCAGCATTCCCATAAATACAATAAGCGGCCTTAATTGGGATAAAGCGTGCTGAATTAATTTCGTTGTTGTTACGGTCCGTCGTCGCACTTATGGCTTGAATCTTTTCGCGTCATGTCCAGCCTGGCGTTTACTATAGGTTGGGGAGATAATGATGATAAAGAAGATCAGAGCTCAATCTCTGCTTCTTCACTGGATTACACTCCAGAGCCCAGAAGAGCAGTCAGTGATGGCCAAGTTAAAAGCACAACTTGGGATATCGATTTTTCCAGTTTTTCTAGTGTTGGTGGTCCAACAAAATCCAAAAAGCAAATCATTCCCAAGTTTTTGAGAGATCACAAACAAAGTTCTCTGCATGCTGATGTGAAAGGTCAGCGTTCCGACTCCAGTGCAAAACCTGGCGGTGGTCAGCTTGCCTCGTCTCCTCTGAAAGCCAAAGGGACCCGACTTGTGATGAAATCTGCAGCAAGCCCATCGTCACTCAAGTATGCTAAAGTACCGACGAGAGCTAAGTCAAGCGACATAGAAGTGTCACCCAAGAAACAGCTACCCGCCATCAGAAAACCACTTCTACCTGTTACTTCTCCTACAAAGAAGCCCATTAGGTCTCCAGATATGAAGTCACAGTCAGAAAGCCTTCTTTCTCCTCGAACTTCTAATAAGGCTCTGAAGGGAGTTCTTGACCATTCTCAGTCAAAGAAGACGCAACTTCCAAGTTCATCTCGCTTACTTGGAGGCTCGCAGCAGCAAGGAAGAAGGGACAGTGGGGGGAAAGAGCAGAGGATGAGAGACACAAGGAGAGATGCAAGCAATGAGGTACGGAGAGAAGCAAGCAGAGAGGTATGTACAAGGCCACATAGGATGCATTAATTTTGGAATTTGGAATTAGAAGTAAAGGTTAAAGGTTGAGGTTGTTGGACTACTCTGTAAAAGCTGGTTGCTAGGCAAATCGTTATAACACAAATCAGTGTAGGAAAACCACGCCCAACAAGAAGCATGCATTTTATTAAGAACATGTTTAACAAATAGTTGCACTCATGAACACTTGAGTAGTGTGTGCAAAACTTACCATC
This sequence comes from Cladorhizidae sp. MBARI D1340-BT2, assembly GCA_028752905.1. NCBI lineage: Eukaryota > Metazoa > Porifera > Demospongiae > Poecilosclerida > Cladorhizidae > Cladorhizidae sp. MBARI D1340-BT2. Next base: position 46,052,780 of record JAQNBH010000006.1, read on the forward strand.
ACTTGTTTAGCAAGCTAGACAGGTCCGTAAGTGCTAGAGATTGGGTTCTCAAACCATAGCAGTTTTAAACGACTTATCATGAAGGGGTTGTTCGAGGTCATCACGATTATAAGACGGTCTAGAGGCCCTTCAACGGAGAGACGCTAAATGTGTAGCAAAAGACGAAGGAAATAGTTTTGATAGACATGCCGTTGGCGTCGTGCTTGAGACAGACATTGTTGCTGTTTCAGAACAATTTCTCTGCTGCCCGGCCTACGCTCCCCTCCCTCCCTCATGTTCGTCAGCAACGAACAAAAATATGTGCTTGTGGGGTCATAGATTCAATTAAGAGTGACTCGTCTGTGCGCCTAATAACGAGCATTTAAATCAACATTAGGACATTGAGCTTAACCAAAAATGTCCGCCTAATTGTTATCCGCCTAATAAAAGCTTCTACGGTATGTTATTATCTTTCAATTATAGTCAGATTCACACTAGGCACCTTATACATATATATATATATATATATATATAGAAATATAGAAAAGTACTGCATTGAGCACTATTTGTAGCCTTCTCAGCAAACTACCTTCTAAGTATATATATATATATATATATGTATAAGTATTTGGACCAGTGCAAGAAGATAGCATTGTTCCAACTACTAACACAGTGTCACATAATTCTCATGGGATTAATGGAAACCCAATTAAATATTATCAGTTGACAACATATAATGTGAGCAGTAGATTTCTTTGGCCAAACGTGCATTGCTTGAAATGGTCGATTAGTAGCTAGCAGAGAGAGAAACTTCCTCTTTGTTCATCCTTGTTGGTATCTACGTACCTAATTAATATTGACCATTATTATTAGTTTATGATGATTATAATAATATAAAGAGCAAACAACTATAATTAATATTACCAACTTTATTTATTTATTTATTTAGTTTATATTTATTAATTGCTTGCATGCTGTGCACTCGTTGCAAGTGCACGTCATTTGCAAAATCCTTTCAGACAAAGAGACAAGTTCCCACTCTTGTATCTGATGAACCGGCCCCACCTCAACCCAGACTGGCTGCCTCTCCAAGAGACATGGGGCAACGCAAAGTTCTGGACTTGAAAAGATGGTATGTTGTGAAGCATTCCAAATATCTCTGTTGGCGTAGATGGTCTTGTTTTGAACTGGTTCAGTGCAGGCACTTTGGGAATAATTTGATCATGGGTTTGGAGGAGGGAGTGGTATTGATGCCTAATGTCTGACACATCATTAATGTATCTTTGAGATTATGTCTGAATTCTTGCCAGTTGTGCCCCTTCCCACATCTCATTGTATAGTGTACACTTGTGTCTATCATATGTCCACGCCTTGCACACGAATGTGCAGCACTGTGGATTCTATTATCCTCATTCTCGCGTGCTATTCTTCTGAATCTCCTGAATAGACTAGAGCAGATTTGACTCTGACAACCATGACAATGCTGGTCTGTACCCTCATGTACCATTGAAGACAGCACTGGTCTCCCTCCCTCTCCCCCCATTTCATTTTAGCTGCTCAGAATTCATTGACTTCTCTAAGGAGGAAAGTGAACTGGTCAGGTCAGAAGCAGACCAAAGGAGTGGTGTGTGTGTGTGTGCATGTGTGTGGTGGGTGTTTGTGTGGTGTGTGTGTGTGGTGGGTGTGTGTGAGAGAGAGGTGGGAGGGCTCCTAAGACTTCCATAGTTCCGGCATCAATGTGATTTAGCCGTAGCCCTTTATTATTTAATTTTATTATTACATCATCATCATCATCAACACTGTCATAATAAATAATAAAATTATAATAATAACTAGCAAGTACTGCCGGAACTCTACAGGTGTATAAATGTTTGTGTGTTGTGGTTGGAAGGTGTTTATTTGATGTTTGTGATCATAAAATATTGACAGATCACAATTTTTTCAGGGAGACCTTTCTCTACGATTGTGCTATATAGTCTATTCCTTGTTGTTTGTGAATTTATTTACTACTGAATACATTAAATACTAAATACATTAAATATACCAGAAATGGGTAAAGCAGGTATATATTAGATTCACGTTTTTGGTGAGAGTCACCAATGTTTGCTGCTCTCTCCTCATCCCTTGCACTTGCTGAACTTTCTTCTCGGTGAAGTGGCATTTGTTCTCTGATAGATAGTCAGTTCCTCTGCAGTATCATCAACTCTCCACTCACTTTTTCTTTGCCCGTCAACTTTTCTTGCAGTTTCTCGCGCAGTCTCACTTGCAGCATCCCTTCTCCTTCTCTGTCTCTGCTGCAGTTCTCCTGCTTTCTGGTACATGCTGTATAGTTGCTGTTCAGTATCGTGCAGCTCGCGGAGTAGCCATTCTGTACTTTCTTCAGGATTCCGTATTGGTGCACGTGTGTATAACTGTGACGCACAGAGACGGACGGACAAGTGTATTATTATGTAGATAATGTAATAAAACACAGTGATCTATTGGGGCCCAGTAAGAGCCGTCCAGACCAATAGCCACACCCACTTTTGGTGCCTATATTGAAACGAGCTATACTGATTTCACACGTAAGTACAGATCACACCCTCTTCCTGACCAGAATTTGAATTTACAGGATTAAAATAAAAGTGGTGTGGTCATAATGCACTCTAGCCCTTTAGCCCTAGTCCCAGCCCTAGCCCTAGCCTTAGTCCTAGCCTTATCCCTAGCCCCAGCCCCAGCCCTAGCCCTAGCCCCTGGTCCAATTTGTTGTTGTTGTTGTTTTGCTTCTGTTTTTGTTTTATGTGTTGCTTGTTGTGCACAAGGAGATCTCAACTCCCCCCTCCCCCCCCCCCCCCAACACACACCACACATGCACATGCACACACTCACACACACACCACACACACACACACCACATGCACACACACACACACCACATGCACACACACACACCACATGCACACACACACCACATGCACACACACACCACATGCACACACACACACACACACACCACATGCACACACACACACCACATGCACACACACACACACACACACCACATGCTTGTAGGTACTGCATATGTCGGCCTCAGTATAGCAGATCCTGCGGCATATCATCTGTGCTGTCTTGCTGGAACTACCTTTTCTCCACACTGGGAAATGGCAAGTATGTTTTCTTGAGGTTTGCATGCATAGACAAGAAGAACTTCATGTGGAGTTGGTGTGTACGTAGAAAGCGAATTCCTGCCTCAACCCAGTGTGATGTTGGTCCAGTGTGTGTCCGCATAGAGCTATTGTCCACCTACTTCAACCTGCCTCAACCCAGTGTGGTGTTGGTCCAGTGCGGTGTTGGTCCAGTGTGTACCCATAGAGCTATTGTCCACCTACTTCAATCTGCCTCAACCCAGTGTGATGTTGGTCCAGTGTGTGTCCCCATTGAGCAATTGTCAACCTACTTCAACCTGCCTCAACGCAGTGTGATGTTGGTCCAGTGTGTGTCTCCATTGAGCAATTGTCAACCTACTTCAACCTGCCTCAACCCAGTGTGGTGTTGGTCTAGTGTGTGTCCCCAGAGCAATTGTCAACCTACTTCAACCTGCCTCAACGCAGTGTGATGTTGGTCCAGTGTGTGTCCCCATAGAGCTATTGTCCACCTACTTCAATCTGCCTCAACCCAGTGTGATGTTGGTCCAGTGTGTGTCCCCATTGAGCAATTGTCAACCTACTTCAACCTGCCTCAACGCAGTGTGGTGTTGGTCCAGTGTGTGTCCCAATAGAGCTATTGTCAACCTACTTCAACCTGCCTCAACGCAGTGTGATGTTGGTCCAGTGTGTGTCCTATTGTCAACCTACTTCAACCTGCCTCAACGCAGTGTGGTGTTGATCCAGTGTGTCCCCATAGAGCTATTGTCCACCTACTTCAACCTGCCTCAACCCAGTGTGATGTTGGTCCAGTGTGTGTCCCCATAGAGCTGTTGTCAACCTATTTCAACCTGCCTCAACCCAGTGTGATGTTGGTCCAGTGTGTGTCCCCATAGAGCTATTGTCAACTTGCTCCAACCTGCCTCAACGCTGTGTGGTATTGGTCCAGTCTGTGCCCCTATAGAGTATTCTTGTTTGACCTGCTCCACCCACGTAGAGCTCCACGCAATCTGACTTAATGTTGTTGAGTGCAACCATGTTCTATAAATATGTCATAACTCTATAGATGACTTCACATTCACTTTCAAATCTCATTTCCTAATCGTTTAGTTTGCCTCCCATCGCTCAGGAAGAAGCTCTGGCTCTGCTAGGGTTCCAGCCTCCATTTGGTGAGATTTGTTTTGGACACTACACTGGAAACACAACATGCATGAGGTGAGTGATCAAGGAGGACGTGTAAGCTCCTGGGAATTCAAACTTGGTTTCCCGCCATAAGTAGATTTCCCACCTTTTTACTCTTAAGAGTGCTATATTGCCCAAAATTTTCAAAGCAAAATAGAAAACTCTTATTCACTAAAACTCACTAGTTGTTTACGTAGATTTTGACTTGACCAAAAAAAATTAAATTAAAAAATATCGTATTCCCTCAAATAGAACACGTGTGCGTGTTCTCATGAGCTGCCTAGTTGCATGTACTATTTGAGGGAGCGTTCTATTATTTCAACATGACTAACAGACATGCCCAAAATAACTGCACGAGATCGGATCTGAAGGAGGTGGCGATTATTTATAACAGCAGTCTCTGTGCTCTAGCCATTGTCCTCTATTCTAGTTTCCTCTTGTTCCTGGTCAGCTTCGTCGCTTGTGAAGGGATCATCGTCGTCACTCTCCCTTTTCTGTGGAGTTTGGCCAACGCTGGCGATGTCTACTGCAACATTGTCTGCTACTTGCCCGGGCTTTAAACAATGATGTCTACTGCAGCATTGTCTGCTACTTGCCCGGGCTTTAAACAGTGAATGCTGTCATCATGTGACGATCTGTCTCGACTGAAATGCTGCATTTTTTAAAGGATTTGATTACCACCTCAGTGGTGACAGATTGCCGAGCTGCTTTCTCCACCCACTCCAGACAGCATTTTCTCTGGAGCTTTCATAGTTCCTGCTCTAATCGAGGGTGCGGTCTAATCGGGGGTGTGGTCTATTTATTTCTAAGTTGCATGGTCTAATTGGGGGCATGTTCTAATAGAGGAAATATGTGGTATTTGGAACTAGTCAGGGCAGAAACAACAGGAATGATCTTTATTTTAACACACCCACTTCAATTTTTAACCCAAGAACCATCCTTGTTTCTGACTGAAGTCCCAAGGCAAAGTATTGCACCTATCTCTACACCCATCATCTACTTAACTATCTCTGTCTGCCTGCCTGCCTGCCTGCTGTCTGTGTGTCTGGCTACCTGCCTGCCTGTCTGTCTGTCTGGCTGCCTGTCTTTTTGACTGGCTGTCTGCCTGCCTGTCTGTCTGTCTGCCTGTGTGTCTGCCTTCCTGTCTGTTTGTCTGGCTTCCTGCCTGCCTGTTTGTCTGTCTGGCTGCCAGTCTGGCTGTCTGCCTGCCTGTCTGGCTTCCTGCCTGCCTTCTGTCTGTCTGTGTGTCTGCCTTCCTGTCTGTCTGGCTGTCTGTCTGCCTGCCTGTTTGTCTGTCTGTCTGTGTGTCTGCCTGCCTGTCTGCCTGCCTGTGTGTGTGTCTGCCTGCCTGTCTGTCTGTCTGTCTGTCTGTCTGTCTGTCTGTCAGTCGTTCCTATGAGTGTGCATGTGTAACCAATTGCCCACCACATTGGAGCACAAAAGTCACAATGCACACATCATCTTCTAGTTGAGAAGCTCAAAGATGGAGCAACCAGCACAAAACAGTTCAACTACCAAGAGAGATGTGAGAAACAGATTGAGGAGAACAAGGTGAGGGATGGAGGCCGTGAGAGGCAAGGAGAGAGCTGGAAATTCCTGAGGAGAAGAACATTGACACAGGCTGAGAGAGAATGGATGTTCCAGGAGAGAGAATAATTTTTTTAAATGGCGAGCTAAAATACAATGTTGAGATTGTCTCTTGTTGAAATGAGGAGAGACAAAGAAGGTATGTCAGAAGCAAGAAGGAAAGCGTAGCAGACCTATCTAGATGGGCTGCCGAGACAAAATGGGCTTGCTACAGCCACTGCCAAGGCTTTAGTTTTGTTTTTGAAGTCTTTATGAGCACTTTTTCCCCTCTAATTCATGTGTAATGATTATTGCTGATGAATCATCTTCTTCAGACAAGAAGCAAGGAGAAGCAGTGACTAGATAGCCTTAGCAACAAACATGGCAACAAACGTGGTATAGAATAAAATCTGCTGAGTGCAGTTAGTTCTGGAGTTCTTGCAGCTCCTGCCAAGTCTTTGAGGGAGGCTGTAGCTGACCCCTGGCCGACTCTGATACACAAAATGATAAGTACGTATATATGTGCTGACTGGTGTAGTGTACAACAGTTAACTCATTCTCACCAGGGTAACCGCCATATGGCAGTTTGAACTGAAGACACCTCTCAAGAAGCATCGGCATTTGAGTCTTTTTTAAAACTTGGCATGAACTTAGCAAGTCAGCGCGTGCTTAACCGATTAACTGCGATAGATACCAATTGGCGCACACATGTGCAAGCTTTGAGTGGTGGTTGACACCAATTGGCGTCAATAACAATTTTAGTGCGGACTAGTCTACTAAAAGAATAGCTATTTGATTTTAAACTTGTTTATTAGGCAGTATTGCACTTCTAGAGAATAGGGCGCTGCTTATAATAATCCATTACTAGCATGCCTAAGCCCTATAGCTCCATCTAACAAGATAAGCTATCTAGCTACACATTGAAAATTATTTGTGCACAAAATTATAGTTGGCTTTTTCCTACCTTCATTGCTAGCGCTTGGAGTCATCCACCATCCAGGAGCTTCCTTAAGCTCTGGTAAAGCTTCTACACTCCATCTCTGCATGTTTCTATACGAGAAGGAGCATCACAAAAGTCGATCATTAGCCTCAACACCGAAGATAACATTTGAGATCGAGAAGCGCGAACTCCAAACGGTCACTAAAGTGTGGCAGACTAGATTGTTTTCACAATCTGGTAGCTAAGACACTGCTTTGCTTTAGGGCAATGACAGTCAAACCTCTTCCAACTTTAGTCAAAGCTTCAGGCGTTTTTTCCCCCTCTCGTATTGAACAAAGCGGTCACTTGGAAATAACTCCGCCCCATACGCTATTTTAATGATGTGGTTGGTTAATCTAGCAGCTGGGAAAATCCCTAGTGCGTAGTCTAGGTTACTAAGATATACAGGAACAGTAACACAGCCCTAGAACCCGATCAGATGATTGGGTATTACAATGTTGGTCATAGTTCGAAGAAATGGTGGCAAAGGTTTTCACTCATGCCATCGACTGCGCAGTATTCCGAATGCAATTTGTTTTGGAGAGTCATATCCATTCCAGTTGGCATCTTTCCTCTGGCCGTAGTAAGAGAGATTTTCTTAGTTTTAGGATGGATTTGGCAGAGCAATTAGTGGCTGCTGGTATATTATCCCACTCTCGCATTGGCCGACCCTGTAGCATGGAAAATGCTGCACTAGATAAATCCTTTAATCATAGACCAGTATTGCTCTCAAAAACTTGACTGTGTAGTGTGTGCCAAAACACTGCCGAGAGCTCCGTCTCTCAAGGTCTCAACTTCGCCATGAATCTGGGGTGGAATCTGAACATTGTGGAGTTCAGTTGTGTGTTTTTGTTTCAAGAAATTCCATTCTCAAGTTGTAATAGCATTAGTTATTATACAATCACCCACAATTTAATTATCACATTTTATAACGCATTATGAAACTGTAATTATGCAACTAATTGTAATGATTTCATATCCCTGCAAACAATGTGGTTTTGTTGCTAGGCAACCACATTCAAGGCCAGTTTTCATTGTACATTGTGGTAGCTGTGATAAGCTTCTAGGAAGTCAGCAGTGAAAGATAATAAAGTTAAGTAGTGCTTAATGGAAGTGCTTCTCTTAGTTTGCTGCTGTTTGGTTTGCCACATGTTTGAATTATCAACAAAATAAAAATCAAAAACTTAAAAGAAACTCGACTGCACTCACGGGTCAAGGAAGCAAGGGAACCAAGAGCGTGCCCACGTGTAGACCACTCGTAATCATTGCATAATTGGTATAGCGTACTTCCTCGAATGTGTTACTGTGGGTTCAAATAGTTTCAGGCGTCCTAATGGAGCGAACATTAAATGAGGGCGAATATAATTCGAGGACTTATATGTTAATCCCAAACCCAGGCTGCATGCAGGTTCATTTAGCCCCCTGCAGCAGCTCCTCCCCCCAGTCGCTGTTGAGCTTGAGCCAATAAATGCTAGCACAAACAAATTGAATGTAGTGAGAGAAAATAAGGGCTGGGGGCCGACCAAGGTTGGAAAATAAAGCTTGCTAGGCCTCAGTTATCAACTTGAGTTCCGTGAAGTTTCCAGTTCTTCATCATCATTGTTGAGGTCCAAGAAAGGGTTGCTAGAATCCTGATGTTCTCAACTTTCCAGCTTGGAAGTGAGCTCAGTAATTTGTGGGTGGCTTCAGCTGCCACCTCTCCCTGGCTTAGGCAGTGAATTTCCCCATCTTCTACCATCCTCCTGAATGTTCTTGACTCTCAGCTTGGAATTAAATTTTACCGTGAACACTATTCGAGAGTGAATACCATTCTAGGAAACACATTATGTCATCTTTGGTAAAGGGTCATCCCAATTGTTGGCTACATGGATACACTTTTGTTTCTGTAATAGACGATGAGCTATTGTGGGGTGTGAACAATAAAATACGTAATAGATTCCTTTTTTCTCACCTTTTTTGACAGTCATCCCGTCCAGTTGTTGTTTCATTTGCCCTTGCCTAATCTAGTTAGAAATTTGGGCACTTAAAAAACTAAAAGTGAGTCACTTGCTATGTGGAGGGAATATTTGCAACTTGAAACTACCACGTGATTCTAAATGATGCCACCCTTCATTGTTTCTCGTTCACAAGACAACTGCACTGGAGTAAGCTTAGCTGGAGGTGAGTATATTGACTGGTAGTTTTAACATCCAGCCAGTGCCTCTGCTTAGTGACTGTTGCTTTTGATCCCTCTGGTTCGCTAAAAATTCCAAGTCATTAACTTTAGCGTCGTCCAAGTCTGCGAATGCTCTCCCTTCTCTCATCACTGTTTGTTCTCATGCGCGATTTTGACGAATCTCCTTTTCATGTTGGGTGCTTGTTAGTGTACGTAGCCTAATCCTTAGCTCACAGAAAACAACATACTGTGCACTCGCTGTGTGAAGTGTGCTAACGTTGAGCACTATTATAGTAATGATTACTACGTATACTAATATAGTGTGATAATTGTCTTCTGTGGCATGTACAAATTGCATTGTTGGTGCTGAATGATAATTAAGAGTTTTTATTTTCACAGATGGTTTCACCAACTTTGTGGTCATTTTGGCACAAGTGGGAGTTGCCATTACTTTTATAAGCCAGTGGGTCGAAGGAGAACTGCTGGAGTTAGACCGAACATGGCCCTAGAGAAACTCCAGGAGGGACTGAAGAGTTCAGACACTACCTTCATCTATCACTGCCATAACCACTACTTCTGCCCCATTGGTTATGAACAAGTCCCCAAGCTAGCCACTCATGCATACAGGCAAGAAAACTAGCTAGCTAGCTGCCACTCATGCATACAGGCAAGCAAACTAGCTAGCTAGCCACTTGTGCATACAGGCAAGCAAGCTAGCTAGCTGCCCCTCATGCATACAGGCAAGCAAGCTAGCTAGCTTACCACTCATGCATACAGGCAAGCAAGCTAGCTAGCTGCCACTCATGCATACAGGCAAGCAAACTAGCTAGCTAGCCACTCATGCATACAGGCAAGCAAGCTAGCTAGCTAGCTACTCATGCATACAGGCAAGCAAACTAGCTAGCTAGCCACTCATGCATACAGGCAAGCAAACTAGCTAGCTGCCACTCGTGCATACAGGCAAGCAAGCTAGCTAGCTGCAACTCATGCATACAGGCAAGCAAGCTAGCTAGCTGCCACTCATGCATACAGGCAAGCAAGCTAGCTAGCTGTCATTCATGCATACAGGCAAGCAAACTAGCTAGCTGCCACTCATACAGGCAAGCAAACTAGCTAGCTAGCTGCCACTCATGCATACAGGCAAGCAAACTAGCTAGCTGCCACTCGTGCATACAAGCAAGCAAACTAGCTAGCTAGCCACTCATGCATACAGGCAAGGAAACTAGCTAGCTGCCACTCATGCATACAGGCAAGCAAACTAGCTAGCTACCTGCCACTCATGCATACAGGCAAGGAAACTAGCTAGCTACTCATGCATACAGGCAAGCAAGCTAGCTAGCTAGCTGCCACTCATGCATACAGGCAAGCAAGCTAGCTAGCTGCCACTCGTGCATACAGGCAAGCAAACTAGCTAGCTGCCACTCATGCATACAGGAAAGCAAGCTAGCTAGCTAGCTACTCATGCATACAGGCAAGCAAGCTAGCTAACTGCCACTCGTGCATACAGGCAAGCAAACTAGCTAGCTGCCACTCGTGTATACAGGCAAGCAAGCTAGGTAGCTGCCACTCATGCATACAGGCAAGGAAACTAGCTAGCCACTTGTGCATACAGGCAAGCAAACTAGCTAGCTGCCACTCATGCATACAGGCAAGCAAGCTAGCTAGCTGCCACTCATGCATACAGGCAAGGAAACTAGCTAGCTGACACTCGTGCATACAGGCAAGCAAACTAGCTAGCTAGCTAGCCACTCGTGCATACAGGCAAGCAAACTAGGTAGCTAGCTAGCCACTCGTGCATGCAGACAAGCAAGCAAGCGAGCGAGTGAGCACAATATTGCTTTATGATATGTATGACCATCTAAATGCAGTGTGGACTTGGCTTCGGCTGATGTAGATACATGGATTCTTATTGGTGATCCTAGTCGGAACCATCCTGCCATTCACTGCAAAAGGTATTATTAATTTTCCATAAGATTTATTTAGTACAGTAGACCTACACTAATCCGAATAGCCTGGCCTCTAGATTGGTGAAATTTTTGGAGTAGTGAAATTTATGAATATTATTACTGAGGCATGAATAACCTTATCTTTATTGTTTTCTTGGTACAGGTCATTGCATGGTTGATGCTAAATAGAAGTCACAATGTGCAGCATATAATTGTGGATAGGTTGCTGCATGAAATATACACTGGAAAGAAATCATATTGAGCCCTAGAAAGACTGCTTCTTCCCAGCTATCCCCCCTTCTTCACTTCATTATTGCAATAACCTTCTCAATAATCAACTTGAAATGTACTCTTTTGATGTTTTGATAGGATGCTCTAGTTCATAAGGAATTGTAATTTCGTTATGAGTTCATTGAGAGTTCATAGTCTTTGCTCCCTTTTATTGGCTCTCAACTCACTCTTTTTTCTTGGAAATTCTTAATGCTTACTGTTCAGACAGAAGTTTGTAGCTCTTCTTTCCAATCTGATGTACAATCTGATTTTCTGCTTGATTGTTAAACTTTTGTGTGCTCTCTTCTTCACGAGGGCCATTTCGTAGCAGCTACCTATAAAAAGCATGCACATGTGTGTAATTTCTACAGTTATCAGGAGGGTGCATTTATTAGCGATTTAGATATACAAGATTTCTGATTAATTAAATGGATCCGGATAAGAGAGTATTAATGTCTGTAATTTGGCCCAATAATTTTGATGACCTTTACCAACTTGGTAGTGTTGATTGCTATTCAAAGACTTGGCCAGGACTCTCTCACTGACTATAACCCAGACAGACTTGGCCAGGACTCTATAACCCAGACAGACTTGGCCAGGACTCTCTCACTGACTATAACCCAGACAGACTTGGCCAGGACTCTCTCACTGACTATAACCCAGACACATTTATTGTGCAATGAAATAAGAAATGATGGCAAGCACAACTTTCAGGATGGACTGTGATCATATAGACCTTGACTGCTCTGGAAGGTTGCACAGGAATGCTTACTGGAACTACTCAGAATCCCTTCTCTCTTTACAAGAGAGGCGCTCCTGGATGGAATTCTTTGCTGTAAAAGTTACGCATAGAAATGTGTAGCTGTTGTTTGCCTCATTTTTTATACCAAATTTCAGCTTATTGCGTATGAATAGTCTGATAATATTGTAATCAATTTTAGGTGGTGTAATATATAGCAGAAATTACATTATTGATGAACGCTAGAACATCTAGTCGAAATGTCGAGAGTAAAATTTCAAGTTGATTATTTGTAATGATTATTTGTAATGTTATTATGTCAACTGAGAGTTCATTGAGAGTGGCCAAACTGTTGGTCCTATTTGCTCATTAATTGTCTTAATATCATTATTAGGTGGGAAGATGTTGTAAAAGATTTGACCTGTGAAATGCCCAAGTTCTTCAATATCCGGCACACAGAAAGAGGAATCATTACCAAAAACAGCAAGAGAACTGGCAAAAACCTGCACTGTATCATGGCTTTCAAGAAACTTGAAGACAACTTGACCAATGTAATCCTTAACAATGTTGACAGTGAAGATGATTCTTCACACAGTGAGATAGAGGAGCTAGATAGCTCTGACTCCGATGTCTCTACCAGTGCTCAAGACTTCCCCAGTGGAATTCCACACTTGGACAAGAATAGGTCATACACTGACGGTGTTGGAGAATTGGTTGATCACGGAGGAGACATTCTTCCACCAGTTGTACCAGCACAAAGTGACACATTTACAAACTTTCTCCCCGCTTTGTGTAACATGCATCAAGAAATGTCGAGTTCAGATAGTGACTACAATGCAGAGGTAGATAGTGAACAAGATCAAAATGATATCAATTTTTCTGCTCCAGGTGTAAGGAGGAGCAGTACTTTTACAAAGGAAAGACCTACATTGAATGTGCAGCAAATTAGACCACTGAGCTCAGATTTGGACAGTGACTGTAGTAGCCTGGATGAAGTGGACTATACTAATAATTCTGAAAGTACTGGGATGAAGAGAAGCAGCACCTACACCAAAGACTTAACAGCTGAGTGTGCACCCATGGTGCCTCGAGTTATTTCTGGAGATACAAACACACAGTTGAAGAAAAGCGATACATTCACAGAAGAAAAATCCTCTGGGGAAAGTGTACTTGCTGAAGACGACTTATATGCAAATTTACACATCGACTTGGATGTAACTCTGAAATCCTCAGATTATATCTGAACAGATCATTTAATAAACTCCAGGTCTTTTTAACCTTGTTTGTATGCCTGCTTGCTTTTTGTTCACAATGATAGCAGCCTTCATAACATTCACAATTACCGTTAAAACTGTTGAAGCTTGAAAATTATTACTCTCAAGGGGGGGGGAACAGCTGAAATTTGTGTTTTTGTAAGTTGGAATGAGGCGTTCAGAACAGTAAGCCAGTATATTGGTAGCTAGAGAAGCAGAGGATATTCATTGGCCTAAAACGTGACTTACAAAAGTAAGCGTGGGTGCAAAAAAAAATCATTGCAAATTCCATGTATGGCAAGGGGAAAAATACATACGGCCATTAGGTGTGCACTTATAAGCCAGCATCTCCTTCCCAAACTAAGTTAGTGATAATGGGGATTCACCGTCATGTCTTAAACACGTTTTCCTGTAAATTAATTACTGTACCCTGGCTGTATAAAAGAGCTAGCAATGACAAAAGGGCATAATGCAAATAGGAATATTTTGGTGAAGCTTCTGTGATGGTGGTGGCTTTGAGAAAAGCCGGTTTAAAATAATAAAAGGGGGGGGGGGGGGGGGGGAAGTGAAGTTCAGATCTATTCCTTCTTGCTCTTCTTGGGCAAAAGAACAGCTTGGATGTTGGGAAGAACACCTCCTTGGGCAATGGTTACACCAGAGAGAAGTTTATTAAGCTCCTCGTCGTTTCTGATCGCCAGCTGAAGATGCCTGGGGTTAATTCTCAACTTCTTGTTATCTCTGGCAGCATTCCCTGCTAACTCCAAGATCTCAGCAGCCAAATATTCCATTACAGCCGCCATGTAGACCGGCGCACCAGCTCCTACGCGTTCAGAGTAGTTTCCCTTCTTGAGATGACGATGAACACGACCAACCGGGAACTGCAGTCCTGCGCGGGTTGAACGGGTCTTGCTCTTAGCACGAGCTTTGCCTCCTTTTCCACGTCCAGTCATTGAGAGAGAGAATTGAAGGTTGACTGCAAAATTGTAAGTTGAAGAGTCGAGTTGGTAACATTTGTATCAAGAGCGCGCCTTTTAAAGGTGGGCGTTGGATCATTCTGGGTCATTCCGAGTGGATCATTTACTTGAAGGATCATTTGGGCTACGTCCAATCCGATTGAACTAGCTTTTGGTGACACGTTCTAGTTGTTCCCGCGTACCTGATCATTTACTTGAAGGATCATTTGGGCTACGTCCAATCCGATTGAACTAGCTTTTGGTGACACGTTATAGTTGTTCCCGCGTACCTAAAATGACGAAAGCTAAGGTGAAAGGTTATTTAAAATGGGAAAGGGAAGGCGGCATAAATGTTGGTAAAGTTGTAAGATGACGAGTGCCATTCGTACTGTAAAAAAGTGGGACGAAGTAGGGTATTGGTTGGAAGGAGTCAGTATGGTGGGTGTGTAGCGTATTGGTTGTGCAGGTGGTGACTAAGAAGGGAGGAATTATTGTATGGTGTGCTTATAATGATTTTGGTTCCCTTCAAGTTAGATAAGTGTCCAGGTGGCTAGTATAATGTCTGGACACTTTTCTTCCTATCCTTGATTGACAAGTTTTATGTGGCAGGTGCAGTAGTGTCAAGGCAAAGATCTCTCGTTGCACCCAGCATGCTCGCTTAGACCCCCATGCTTTTATGCCCACAGCAATCGAGACCCCTAGAGTTTTACAGCAAGCCGGACTTATTAAGAACCTTGTCACCACCAGAGACAACTGATATAAACTCCCCAAATATCTGGTGCAGTGCGGTTTGAAAATTCGGCTGCAATTTTAAGGAAGTGGATCTTGGTGGATCTACTATGCACTACATTTCTAAGCTGCACAGTGCACCATAGAATACCTAGTCGTGGGGGAAAAGAAGGGGAAAAAGAAGCAGTTGCCACATTCCTTCCTAAGTAGCAATCGGTAGAGAATTTGGCAGGGCTAAGGGAGATGACCACAGGGATATCAAATGGCCTATTGCAATCCAACAAAGCGTATTATTATGTACACCAACTGAATCTCATGAAATGACGATGTTCGTCTTTTCATGGAATCATCAAACGGTACACTTCACATAACATGCTCACTAGCTCGACTCCACGCCAAGTGGGTAGATCTACATAACATGGTCATGTACATGATCCAGTGTTCATATAAGCATCTTAACAAAATGAACAAGTGCACCAGCTTTGTCACTATCCTAAATGCAGCTCCATGAGACCACTACCTGTACATTGGAAATAATTATGACTAGCTCTATACAATTATATATACCCAAGACAATAACTCTGCTCGACTAATAATAAACTTAATCATTATTACATGGGGAATAATACAACAGTAGCTTTGTCACTATCCTAAATGCAGCTCCATGACTACTACCTGTACATTGGAACTATATAGCTCTATACAATTATATATACCCAAGACAATAACTCTGCTCGACTAATAATAAACTTAATCATTATTACATGGGGAATAATACAACAGTAATAATAGTGTTTTATACAGAGAACCGTTTTAAATATTAATAAAGCATGGACCGTTTACATACTAGTATTCAATTGAAAATTAAAGTTTGAAGTGTCAATTTCTCTCTCAGTCTTCATCTTTGTCCAGCCTGCATAAACAGCATAACGAACAAAATATATATTAAAATCACCTTCTCAATCAATTTTTATTCACTCGATGTTTCGACTAGCTATTTGTACAAATTGAACTTGTAAAAGTTTGACCAGCAAGTTACAGGACATGCTCTCTCGATCACTGCACAGGCAGACACTTGTGAAACATGCTATCCTAATGGACTGTCACAAATCGAATACTTGAAACTCTCCACGACTATAAAATTGTCCAAAATGTATGGAAATATACATACACGATACAAGATGAGCTATATACCACTGCACTTATGATAATCACCTGTAGGTAGGACTTGAGGGGGAATAATTTGGACTCGAGGGGGTAAAGTTGGGACTTGAGGGGGAATAACTTGGACTTGAGGGGGAGTAGCTGGGACTTGAGGGAGAATAAACTGGACTCGAAGGGGAGTAGCTGGGACTGGAAGGAGAATAACTTGGACTCGGAGGAGAGTAACTTGGACTGGAAGGGGAGTAGCTGGGACTTGAGGGGGAATATTTAGGACTGGAAGGGGAATATTTTGGACTTGAGGGGGAATATTTAGGACTGGAAGGGGAATACTTTGGACTTGAGGGGGAATATTTTGGACTTGAAGGGGAATATTTTGGACTGGAAGGAGAATATTTTGGACTGGAAGGAGAATAACTCGGACTCGATGGGGAGCAGCTGGGACTCGAAGGAGAATAACTCGGACTCGAAGGAGAGTAGCTGGGACTTGAGGGTGAATAGCTCGGACTCGAGGGGGAATAACTCGGACTCGAAGGAGAGTAGCTCGGACTCGAGGGGGAATAACTTGGACTTGAAGGGGAGTAACTCGGACTTGAAGGGGAGTAACTCGGACTTGAGGGGGAGTAGCTGGGACTTGAGGGGGAGTAACTCGGACTCGAGGGAGAATAGCTCGGACTTGAGGGGGAATAGCTGGGACTTGAGGGGGAATAGCTGGGACTCGAGGGGGAATAGCTTGGACTCGAAGGGGAATAGCTCGGACTCGAGGGGGAGTAACTGGGACTTGAGGGGGAGTAGCTGGGACTGGCTGGTGAGTAGCTGGGTGATGATGGCGAATAACTTGGACTGGAAGGAGAGTAGCTGGGGCTTGTTGGCGAATAACTTGGGCTGGAAGGAGAGTAGCTTGGAGAAGTTGGCGAGTATGAGGGGGAGGTCGGGGAATAGGAGGGAGAAGTCGGGGAATAGGAGGGAGAGGTGGGAGAGTACGAAGGAGAGGTAGGGGAGTAGGAGGGGGAGGTGGGAGAGTAGGAAGGGGACGTGGGAGAGTAGGAAGGGGAGGCTGGGGAGTAAGATGGAGAGGTTGGTGAGTAAGATGGGGAAGCTGGGGAGTAAGATGGAGAGGTTGGGGAATAGGAAGGAGAAGCAGGAGAGTAAGAAGGGGAAGTGGGGGAATACGAGGGACTCGCTGGAGAATATGAAGGGGAGGCTGGAGAGTACGAGGGAGAAGCAGGGGAGTATCCAGGAGAAGTAGGCGAATACTTTGGTGAGGCTGGGGAGAAACCACCACCAACTGGGCTGGAAGGACTGCCTGGAGAGAAAGCATCCATTCCTGGACTTCCCACAAACCCAGGGCTCCCCACATAGCCGGGAGACGCTGGGTGGGGGCTCCAATTCGGACTAAATGCACTGGGAGCAGGAGAGAAGGCAGCAGAGGGAGTCATTCCACTGCCAGGTGTCCATGGCTCCAGCATGGGAGTAGCTCCCCCTTCAGGCATCCAAGGAGTCATGGGTGGAGTGTGCCCCCCTGGTCCCGTATCTCCATACAAGCCCCCTGGCATCATGGTCATAGTGGGCAAGGTATTAGAGACCTCCATCCCCAACTTGCACTTTTCAGAGTCAAGCATGAGATCGAAGGCTCCAGTCCCTCCCTTGGGCAGCTGCCCCAGCATGATGTTCTCACTAACTCCCTGCATGTAGTCTGCTTCCCCATGAGCCGAGGCCTCAATCAGAACATCCACCTACATACATGTACATGTGATTACGACATATTGTTAAAGATGTACTGCACACCAAAGCTAAGCAAGACACTGCATGATCATGAAATACTTTGCCCACTCCAGGTGTGCGTACATCTGTGCATGAATGGCAAGATCGTGATTCTGTGCATGCACTTAATTGCACTGCTAAGAGACGTTTCGGTGAAACAATAGAACTATATATATATATGAAAATGGAAGCCAAAGTGTCTAGTAGAAACAGAGGAAAGCTAGGCTATGAAAAATCATCTTGCCTCAAGTGTGTGCGTGTTTGTTGTACGTTCATTACACGGCCTCCATGTAAGTGTGCGTGAACTTCTCTATAACTTAACCCTCCTCCTGGATTCCACTCACACATTGCCACATGCCTTCGCTGGACAACCAATGGCTGAACATTACAAGGTGTGACAGCTGAATATCGCACACAATAAGCGAGTACTAAAATGCTCCAACTAAAACCCACAATAAAATGTGCTACACTTGACTACGGTTTCTATGACATACAGTCTCTTCAAAGGAGCACTTCATAAGAGGTCCCACGTCTTGGCGGTTGATGCCATGCCTGGTCACGGCCATCAGGTGACCCCTGCAGCACATGACGTCACAGAGCAACGCCAAGTGGCGGTAGTTCACATATGAGCCGTCGAATGAGATCACATGATACAGTTCCTTCTCGACGGCCTTCCTCACCGCCTCGATCCCTAGGACCTGCAAGCAGAAAGTGTGGTTAACACCTCCATCATCACAAACTTGACCACACCCTCACACGGCAAGTACAATGCATTTACTGAAAATATCTCTACGATGTGGTTGGAGGTGGTTCTGATAGGATCTACGGAGAGTTCGCTGAGCACTCGCAGGAGGTTAACCCCATCCGTCTCCAGAATCCACTCCTGTGTAGCCTTGTACTCTCCCAACTCGTTAATGCTGATGCGCTTCTTGGAGTCTTGAGTAGGATAGTGCATGTATACCTACGAAGGGAGAGAGGAGGGGGTGGGGAGGGTGGGGGGAGGTATAGATTTGATGGGAAAAATCATCCAGTAACAATATTCCGCAAGAGCCATGGGGGGTTACAGGGTTCATTAAAGGAAGGTGTGTCTTACTCTGACAATTTGCTCTATTCCTTGGAGTGCCATGTCTGAGAGGAGGTTGGCCTCCAGGCAACGCAAGAAAGTGTCGTCCTCCATCTTATCCATCTGCTCTTCTTCCTAGGATTCACACATACACATAGAAAACCAAAACACTCACGGATGCTAATTGGATGACGACGCACCCACATCGGATGCTAATTAGATCACACCTACAAGATCAAACCCACATAAATTGCTACAAAGCACTCTTCTTTTCTACTGCCCATCTCACCCCCCCAATTCCTACCGCATTCATCTTGCCGTCATCTGCAGACATCAACCTGATACGAAGCACCAGCTTCTCTGCATTGTCATCGTTAAAAATGCACGTCAAATCATCCCCAAAGTGAGAAGAAATCTTGTCCGAGATCTGCTCCATGGTAAGCTTCTTATCAGTCATTCTCTTCCTGTCCAGCTCAAGTCGGAGTAGCCATGGGGAGATCCTGCTTGTGTCAAAGTCAGGCATTTCGTAGTAGACGTTGACAAACTCCTGGTCCTCGGGGACCACCGTGTTGAGGGGCTCCGGGTCGTAGTAAATAGCCGTGTTGGCTGTCACCTTGCGCAAAGTGGTGTACTCGATGCGACACAGCACATCCTGTGGGGGCAGGGGGGAGGGAGAGAGGGGAGGGGGGGAGAGAGAGAGGAGAGGGAGAGAGGGGAGGGAGAGAGGGGAGGGAGAGAGGGGAGGGAGAGAGGGGAGGGAGAGAGGGAAGAGGGGTTGGGGATAAAATGAAGGTAAGATAATGAAAATGTGCAACTTTAAAAGAAGAAAGGACCTGGAGAGAAAGAGGTGGAAGATCAGGGTGGATTAGGAATAGTAAGTAAAGAGGAAGATGGTGGGGCGAGGAAAGAGATGGGAGGACCCAATCTCCCCCCCCCCCCACCATTGATACATCCTCTCACCTTGCACTTTTCAGCATCCTTGGCAGCCTGGCCAAGCAAGAAGATGGTCAGGGAGGGAGTCTTGGGCCTCTTGGAGACATTGATGATCTCCTTAAGACGTGGCACACCCAGGGTGACATTCTTGGCTGACACTCCAGCGTAATGGAACGTGTTGAGCGTCATTTGAGTGGCAGGCTCTCCCAGAGACTGTGCAGCAAGAGCTCCCACCATCTCCCCTGGCTGTACCTGTGTCATCATGCGTAGCAGAGAGACGGCACAAATTCAACAACCACACCAGTCTGTACATGCGTGGTTTGGGCTACCCTTTATAATGAATAGTCATGAGCGAATGATCTCCCTCTACATTTATTTTCTCACAAGTTCAAGATACAGAGACCACTTTGGAAACATGGAGGAAGAGCACGAAGACTCACGTTTGCTTCAAGTATAAATGTCGGGCGAGGTGTATGTGTGGCGGGATATTCTGCCAAATTGCTGTTGCGTCCGATTAACAGCCTGTCACTTCAGCATCAGTTATTATTATTGGTTACATATAAGGATGTGATAGGTCTTTAAGAAAACCAAAGGAGTGTGTGTGAAAAATTCCCGCTCAGAAGACTTGCCATCGGCCAGTTACGGAGACTTGTAGGAGCTTGTGCTAAATCGCCGATGCCGACACGAGTTGTCGGCTTTTTTCTGGTTTCGTTTATGAGTGCGCATTGCAATGCAATTACAGGTGGGCGTGCACAATCGGTCCATTATTTCACTCCGGTAAAAAGATGGTGCACGAGTTAGTACTTGAGAATGTGGGCTAGTAGAGGATATGCAGTATATATATATATATACAGTGCATATATACATACATGTATAGAAGATGTGTGATGAAATCCAAGCTTGAACAAAACCACAGACTTGCAATCACCTCTCAAAAATTAACCTCTCACTCCCTGTCTCTCTGCCTATACCTGAGATCCCTCCCTCTGTCTCTCTGCCTATACCCGAGACCACTCCCTGCCTATACAGTACCTGAGACCACTCCCTCTGTCTCTCTGCTTATACCCGAGATCACCCACTCTGTCTCTCTGCCTATACCTGAGATCACTCCCTCTGTCTCTCTGCCTATTCCTGATATCCCTCCCGGTCTCTCTGCCTACACCTGAGATCACTCCCTCTATCTCTCTGCCTAGACAGTACCTGAGATCACTCTCTGCCTATACCTGATATCCCTCCCTGTCCCTCTGCCTATACTTCCCTCTATCTCTCTGCCTAGACAGTACCCGAGATCACTCCCTCTGTCTCTCTGCCTAGACAGTACCTGAGATCACTCCCTGACTCTCTGCCTATACCTGAGATTGCTGGAATTTGGTCTCAATCTCTCCAATGACCCATTCGAAAGCTTCCGTATTTAGCCTGTGTTCCTCTGCCATCTTCTTGGTGCAGAGCACGGAGCGCAGGAGGATGTTGAAGAGCAAGGTTGCATTCTTCTGGGCCACCTTGGAGAGCATGTCTTCTCCCTTCACAATGACCAACCTGTTGCTGAGTTCCCGCACATCATCCACCACCTTCAGAGGGTGGAGGTCGGTCTGAGTGCGGAGGTCCACGTTGAAAATCTTCTGTGCGTTCCAGATGAGTCTGCTGAGGTTGACGGGTAGCACCACCTGTCATGCACAGAAACATTGTGGCTAGAGATGCCCTTTACCAGCAACTTTGTAAAAAGTTAGGATTATATCGGGGGGGGGGGTGGGGGGTGTAGGCCGGTAAGGTGAAGACCATGCTGAATTTGAGCCAAGGGGCAGCATCAAGGTAGCTGACTCCTACTCGACTAAGAGGACTTGAGCAAATGCTAAGGCCTACTACCTGGAGTCAACCAAAGTTGAGCTAAATACAGTACAAAGTGCAGCTTTTGAGTTTGGTTGACAACAAGTTGACTGCTAAAGTCAGTACCTTGGAATTTCCCGTGCGGAAGATCTCCCTCGCATCCTTCCTGTCCTGCACCAGCTGATCCCACTCCTTCTCCAGTTCAGCTTGCACTGTGGTGGAGGTGTTCAGGTCACGCACGATTGTGTCACTCAAGTACTTGTGCAGGTGTCTGGAAAGATGCAAGGGGGGGGACATTGGCTTCACATCAATGATAATCATGGATGCACACACACACACAGGACAGGTCTACAGTACATCACTTCACTGCACACACACACACACAGAACAGGTCTACTTCACTACACACACACACACACACACACACACACAGAACAGGTCTACTTCACTACACACACACACACACACACACACACACACACACACACACAGAACAGGTCTACTTCACTACACACACACACACACACACACACACACACACACACACACACACAGAACAGGTCTACTTCACTACACACACACACACACACACACACACACACACACACAGAACAGGTCCACTTCACTACACACACACACACACACACAACAGGTCCACTTCACACACACACACACACACACACAGAACAGGTCTACTTCACTACACACACACACACACACAACAGGTCCACTTCACACACACACACACACACACAGAACAGGTCTACTTCACTACACACACACACAGAACAGGTCCACTTCACTACACACACACACACACACACACACACACACAGAACAGGTCTACTTCACTACACACACACACACACACAGAACAGGTCTACTTCACTACACACACACACACACACACACACAGAACAGGTCCACTTCACTACACACACACACACACACACACACACAGAACAGGTCCACTTCACTACACACACACACACACACACAGAACAGGTCCACTTCACTACACACACACACACACACACACACACACACACAGAACACGTCTACTTCACTACACACACACACACACACAGAACAGGTCTACTTCACTACACACACACACACACACACACACACACAGAACAGGTCCACTTCACTACACACACACACACACACACACACACACACAGAACAGGTCTACTTCACTACACACACACACACACACACACACACACACAGAACAGGTCCACTTCACTACACACACACACACACACAGAACAGGTCCACTTCACTACACACACACACACACACACACACACACACACAGAACACGTCTACTTCACTACACACACACACACACACACACACAGAACAGGTCTACTTCACTACACACACACACACACACACACACAGAACAGGTCCACTTCACTACACACACACACACACACACACAGAACACGTCTACTTCACTACACACACACACACACACAGAACAGGTCCACTTCACTACACACACACACACACACACACAGAACAGGTCCACTTCACTACACACACACACACACACACACAGAACAGGTCCACTTCACTACACACACACACACACAGAACAGGTCCACTTCACACACACACACACACACACACAGAACAGGTCCACTTCACTACACACACACACAGAACAGGTCCACTTCACACACACACACACACACACACACACACACAGAACAGGTCTACTTCACTACACACACACACACACACACACACACACAGAACAGGTCCACTTCACTACACACACACACACACAGAACAGGTCCACTTCACACACACACACACACACACACAGAACAGGTCCACTTCACTACACACACACACAGAACAGGTCCACTTCACACACACACACACACACACACACACACACAGAACAGGTCTACTTCACTACACACACACACACACACACACACACACAGAACAGGTCCACTTCACTACACACACACACACACACACACACAGAACAGGTCTACTTCACTACACACACACACACACACACACACACAGAACAGGTCCACTTCACTACACACACACACACACACACACACAGAACAGGTCCACTTCACTACACACACACACACACACAGAACAGGTCGACTTCACTGCACACACACACACACACACACACAGAACAGGTCCACTTCACTACACACACACACACACACACACACAGAACAGGTCCACTACACACACACACACACACACAGAACAGGTCTACTTCACTACACACACACACACACACACACACACAGAACAGGTCCACTTCACTACACACACACACACACACACAGAACAGGTCTACTTCACTACACACACACACACACACACACACACACAGAACAGGTCCACTTCACTACACACACACACACACACACACAGAACAGGTCTACTTCACTACACACACACACACACACACACACACACAGAACAGGTCCACTTCACTACACACACACACACACACACACACAGAACAGGTCGACTTCACTGCACGCACATGCCTCAGGAACTCCTCCGGCTGGTTCCACACTTATATATTTCATATTGTGCTCTAAACACATTTCAAGAGATTTGTATTTTTGGTACTTGTATTCAGTGACAGTTTGTAGATTCTGCTATCAGAACACTAGCTTTGCCATAATGCCAGCTGCTGCTGGAGATTCCTTCTCTACTCCTTCTTGCCATGATAGCCACTGCTTGCAGGGAAGCCTCACAAACTCTTCGTGCTTCTCTTTTCACCTCCATACGTTTCAACAGTTGGCTTGGCTCCAAATTTCAAAGAACCGCCAGTTGATGGCAAGCATCTCTCAGGCTCAACTTATACAAGATACAGTAGCCATCATAGCTCTGGCAGCATATTTCAGGCTCGACTTTTACAAGGTAGCCATCATGGATCGGGCTACATGCAAGATTCCTGAGTTTGCAAGCCAGCACAAAGCACATGCCAAACATGCGTCACCTTGGTGTCACACACCAGCGACAGATTTTATCAAAGTTCTAATCGTAGGTTGAAGACAAATGGGAATTATTATTTCCATGCCACTTCAAAGGAGGTTTATGGTACGCTTGTGTTTCTTTCCGTGAAGAATAACAACAACAACAAACAAACACACAAACAAACCTTGCATCATTGCAGTCAAACTTGAACTGCTGCCGGAACTTGGCATTGGGAGGCTTGATGCTGGGAAGGACCTGGAACTCCATCTTAGCTCCATCCATGCCATCCTCCCCGTACCTCAGCTGCAGCAGCTGCTTGTTGGAGTTGCGCACCGTCCCATCATAGTGCACCATTAACCCTTCCATGGCCTTGATCAGTCGACGTTGGATGTAACCTAATACAATTGCACACATGATCACTAACCCTTTCAAGTCACAGATCAGTCAACATGATCTAATTAGTTCACAACCTATTTGTCTGCTTCTCACTTTCCACTCTCTCTTAAACTTAAATTTCCCCTCGCCACACCCCCGCCCCCTTCCGCACATACGTACCTGTCTCAGAGGTCTTCACAGCTGTGTCAATCAAGCCTTCCCTGCCGCCCATGGCATGGAAATAGAACTCATTCGGAGTGAGGCCGGCCAGGTAAGAGTTCTCTACAAAACCTTTGCTCTCGGGTCCGTAATCATCCTTGATGAAGTGAGGAAGAGTGCGACGTCGAAAACCAAACGGGATGCGCTTCCCCTCAACGTTCTGCTGTCCCACGCAGGCAATGACCTGCGAGATGTTGATCTTGGACCCCTTGGAGCCAGCCGTCACCATCACTTTGAAGTTGTTGAACTCTGACAGAGATTTCTGAGCGCTGGAACCGGTCTTGTCTCGTGCTTCATTGAGGATGCGGTTGACTTGGTTCTCAAAGGTCTGCCTCAGTGTGTTTCCTGGAGTGGGCTCCAGCTCATTGTTGTGAGCCTTCTTTATCACTTCTATCACGTCACTCTGAAATAGAAGGGAGAGAGGAAGGAAGACGACCACATTTTGAGAGAGAGGAAGGAAGACGACCACATTTTGAGAGAGAGGAAGACGACCACATTTTGAGAGAGAGGGGAAGACAACCACATTTTGAGAGAGGAAGACGACCACATTTTGAGAGAGAAGACGGCCACATTTTGAGAGAGAGGAAGACGACCACATTTTGAGAGAGAGGGGAAGACGGCCACATTTTGAGAGAGGGAAGGAGAAGAGACAGAAAAAATGACAACAATGACAAAACAACAATAAGGGGAAAGGAAAAGGACAGGGACGTGGCGGTTCCTCTCACTGCCAGTGCCAGTCTCTCCTACTGTACCTTGGCTTGTCTGATGGTTCTCTGGATGTCGTTGTAGGTGAAGGAGTCAGCAATGGTGTCTCCTATCCCTATGCTGTGCCCCTCAATCATGAGGAAATTATTCGTCACTTTCTGGATATTCCCGTAGAAGTCTCTTGCAATGTCGCACCCAAACTCGGCAGCAATGACGTGCATGAGAGAGCCAGTCTTATTCCCGAGAGTCTCCTTGGAGAGGATGCCACAGATTAGCTCTCCGTGCTCAATAATCACCTAATATGGTATTGTCATCGGACACATAAAGGGTTAGAAGACACAACCACTAACACTCACCTTGGTGTCTCCAGGTGAGATGTACTTGTACGGGCCGTCATCCTCACCGTCGGGATGGGTGGAGTGAAAACGGATAAGGTTGACGTTGCCTGGGATGATGAGTGTAAAGAGTTGCTTGCCTGTCCAGAGAGGCTTTGGTTTGATGATGGCTGGCTGTGGCATCTTCCCATCCCAAGTGGGCAGCCACATCAATAGTTTCATGACCTCTTTCTGAGAGATAGAGAATGTGCATAGTGTGTGGTGTGTGAGAGAGTGCAGGTGCATCGAGAGTGTGTGGTGTGTGTGAGAAGTGTGCATGAGAGAGTGTGAGGTGTGTGTGTGTGAGAGTGGGTATGTGTGATATGCATGAGAGAGAGATAAATGGATAGAGAGACAGATGCAATAGAGAGGCACTTCAACTTCCTATATACAAAATTGCACATAAAAAACACACAATCTCTCTGTACACATGAAGCTATCCGTCATTGTGCTATCCGTCATTGTGCTATCCGTCATTGTACTAGGGGGACACAGAGGATTGTGAGCAAAACCAAGCTTCAGCGGACCTGATTATTCAAACTACAGATTCCCCTGGGACATCACTCACTATGACCCACAACTTCAACCTGGCTGTTGTGTTGCACCATGACAACTACTAGTACAGGAACCACTGGCCACTGGTACGCCATGTGCAGCAGGCACAGAATTAGCAACCACCTGTGCTGATCCTATAGCAACCATGTACTCAAACAGCGATTATAATAGTGATTGTTAGTATTCCGACAAAGGCTTTATTGTTAAGTATACAGCAGCACAGCAATCATTAGTATACCGACTAGTGACTAGTAACTAGTATATTAACAGTAATTATTAGTTAATTATGACTAGCATGAGTCATAGACGCCTCTCCACCAAACTCACTCCTCAGCCCTCCTCACCAAACCCAGCCTCTTCTTCTCACCTTCTCAATGAATATATCTCGCTTGGTCATTTTGGTCACGGAGGTGAGAGAGTCTTGCACGATGCCCATTACGGGCCGATTCGACTGTGGCGTGAGGATGTTCCGTGGCACCATCAGTATCTCCTGGATCTCTGCCTTTGTTTCCAGGCTCTGCGGTACGTGCAAGTTCATCTCGTCTCCATCAAAGTCGGCATTGTAGGGGGTTGTCACAGAGAGATTGAGCCTGAAAGTGGACCAAGGAAGGATCTTGACGCGGTGACCCATCATGGACATCTTGTGCAGTGTCGGCTGACGATTGAAGACAATGAGGTCATCGTCAACCAAGTGCCGCTCGACTTTGAAGCCATACTGGAGGTGGAGGTCGGAGGACCGCGGGTGGTAGCGAAGGTCAACACGTTCCCCAGTGTCCCTGATGATGTACTTGGCCCCAGGGTACTGATTGTGACCTCGACGAACAAGCTCGATCATCCTGCAATAAATGATGCACTCTATATAGAATTACCACACAGCTGATTCCCTGTTCTATCAAGTGGGTCATATTACTCGAGAATGTTGACCATCCACACTGCATGGCTCAAGTTTCGCCTGCTTCAACATTCCTATGGGTAATTAAGATAGCAGCTTAGGCTTGGGGGCTTCATGGTGGTGTTTTCAAGGTTTCTAAGCCAACTAACTATGTGAAACTCAAGTGCACGTATCAATATATAAATTAGCATTCTGCTTAGTCACACATTCATATGCTGAAACTGTGTGCATGAGAGCACAGGTGTCACTGAAATCTTCTCATGTTGAGGAACTAGAACAACTTTTTGTTGGCATTCTCCCTCATCTCAGGTCAGCCAAAACAGCAGTTCTGATTGTCCGGGTTTTTTTGTTTGTTGCGTGTGTGTCATGCAAAGGTTGGAAGCTGCTCCTTCATGGGATGGAGGTTACCACCCCTGCAGAAGCTGCTCCTTCATGTGATAGAGGTTCCATCCCTGCAGAAGCTGCTCCTTCACTAAAAGCTGCTCCTTCATGTGATAGAGGTTCCATCCCTGCAGAAGCCGCTCCTTCACTAAAAGCTGCTCCTTCATGTGATAGAGGTTCCATCCCTGCAGAAGCTGCTCCTTCATTAAAAGCTGTTCCTTCATGTGATAAGAGGTTCCATCCCTGCAGAAATGGCAAAGGGGAAGATGCCTTCCTTCCACATATTCCAATGTTGCACAGCAACTGTTCCTTTTGAGCTCAAGCAGCTGCAGTTTCCGACCACCTCGCCTTCGCTGTCCCAATAACAATGGCCATGGGAAAATAAGACATGTGTGAGCCAGACCCTTTACCAAATTCTAGCGAATGAGTAAAATATCTGCCTTACAAGACTAGGGCATGAAAACGATGAGAGCAGCTGGGAGTGGGCTTCAAATCAACGAGCTTCTCCTCAGGTCAGCTCTAGCTGCTGCATCTCACATCAGATCCAGAAGAAAACTTACTGACTCCCAGAAGAAAACTTACTGGCTCCCAGAAGCAAGACTGTTAAGTGATTGATCAAAGCCTTATAGAAGTAGTACTACAGAAGTAGTCGCCTTGACTACAGTAGTATATACTGTTAAAATAGGCATCAGCCATACCCAGCATGTTGGGAGAATCAAATCCGTTGCTACTTGCCATACATAGCCTTTGGTATTGTCAGTTAGCTCATACATTATACCAGCAACAGGGGAGAGAGAAAGGAGGGGGGGGGGGGGGGGTCTCCTCTACTAATCTGGAGGGTATGCTCTCTACCTGTCCTTGTTACAATGTAATCTAATCATACACATGACCGACCGTGTATAGGGCAGAAGAACCTGTACACCATAATACACACTCACAGTATGCCAACTCGCATCTTTCTGAAACACTGGGCACTATATAGAGCACAGCAAAATGAACAGACATCTGGTGGCCAGTCATAATGGCATAAAGTTGAAGTACATACATGTATATTGCTCGGGACACACTGTACCTACACATCACATAGCTACCAACACAATGGTTCCAAGACCCCATGTAGCATCACAATGTGCAAACAAACCCCTCCCCCCTCCAATCCTTCTCCGCACCTCTCCATGTTGAAGGGAGTGACTACCTCCGGAATGGTGAGATTCTGTGCGATGGTCCGAGGAACGCCCACCTGGTCGATCTCTAGATTGGAGTCCGGAGTGATGACAGCACGTGCAGAGAAGTCCACTCTCTTCCCCATCAGGTTCCCTCTCACGCGGCCCTCCTTACTCTTCAGACGTTGCTTGATAGATTTGAGAGGACGCCCCCCTCGTTGGAGAGCCTAACAAGCGAGGGAATAAAAGCAATGTGATAAGCGCGTCCTTGTGTGAGCATGCATGTCACTAACCCGTGGTAGCCCGGGAAGCTCGTTGTCGACCATGGTCGCCACGTGGAACTGCAACATCTTCACATCTTCCTGGATAATGTGAGGTGCAGCTCCGTTCTTCTCGTTCCTGATCAGCTGCTGGTTGGCCTTCACAATGTCTGCCAACTTGTGAGTCAAGTCATCCTGTGTGCACATAATAAATGCCACAGAGCACAAAGGAGGAGGAAAGGAAGAGACGAGGAGGGAAGGGTGAGTTAAGGGGTGAGGAGAGTGGGAAAAAGAAAGAGGAATAGCAGAATGAGGACATTAGAGGGGCAAGATGTAGAACAAGCAAAAATCTCATTACGCACTTGATTACGGGCTGATCCATGCATGACCACAGCCGGTCTGACAGGAAGTGGAGGCACAGGGATTACAGTCACCACCATCCAGTCAGGACGGCAAAACTTGGGATCCATCCCGAGGATAAAACAATCCTTGTCAGTGATGTTCTTGAAGACTTCGAGCACTCTCTCAGCAGTCAACACAATCTTCTTCTCTTGGGATTCGTCATTGCGCTTCTTTTCAGACCACTCAGCTGTCAACTCCAGACCCGTCCTTTTGATCTTGGGCTGGAATCTTCCACACCCACTTGCAGTCTATAAAATAAAGCAATCATCACAGCATACCACCCACTGTACTCACAACAGACCACCATCATAAGAAGCAGCAACAGAGCTAGGTTGACAAGCTCCTATGGTGGGCACCCATTTACTGCCAAACACAATATAGAAACAACCCGTATTAATCTGGTCATGCCCTAACCACACCCAATCACCATCTGCTTGAACTCCTCCGTGTCATCGCCCATGCCATCTTGATTCTTGTCAGCATTCCCCCCTCCCTCACAAACACTCTTGGTGCGAGAAAGATCATAAATGTGCTGAAGCCGACGTCTTGGCACTCCCCTGGACTTCTTGATGATCTCCTTCACTTTCTCATGATTCTATAATTTGAGTGTTGTGTACAATAATAGCCAGCAATCTTATAAAGTATAGGTAGTTTAGACACTCACGGGATCAACGAGCAAATGTGAACAATAGAAACACACACAGCGGAGCAACTTGATGATCTTGGCCATGAAGCCCACATGAAAAACCGGTTTGGCTAATTCAATGTGCCCAAAGTGTCCTGGGCAAGTTGTCATATTTCCCTCACACGTCTGGCACTTTGACCTACGATCCACCACTCCCTGCCTGGGATCCATCAAACCTCCTTTTTTAGGCCTTCCCCCCTCCATGGTGTAGGGGTACCTGATGCCATCAGGAATTGTCACTGACATGCGTTTCTATAGTGGAATACGAGAATGTAATAGCGAGGTCTTGTGCCGTTTGAAGAAAAACAAAAGAGTAAGGGAGGGGAAGAAGGCACTGAATTTTGACTTTAGATAGCAACACCAAACTTACTATCTCTTCAGCACCCAATATCCCTAGCTGAATTTTCTTAACCTTCCGTAGGGGGATAGAAGGAAAGTTAAGTTCCGCCATTTTGTCCTCCCACGAAGCGTCCGAGACCGAGATTACTTATGCCCAAGTATTTCTCAGTCTTCTCAACGGCTATTCTTGTCCCCAAGTGCGCGAAGGCTAATCTCTTTTATAGTCTTGAGCCATCGTGGCATGACGTCATGTTCTTAAGCTCCGTGTTGCAACTAGAGACTTCCTTATAAGGCACGGTCATGTGATCCAGAATGAGTCAGCAAAAATCTGAAAATGCGTTAAACGCACGCGCCTCCCGTTACACGTGCTATACAAGAACAAAATGGCAACTAAAGTATGTCGCATAGTGAAATGGATATTAGGAGCTTTTATTATATTTCTGGCAACGGCAACAGTGGAGGGAAAAAATACTCTGATTCTCCTTGAAAATTTGTCCATTAAAGATACCCATTCTATTTTCTTCGAAGATTTGAGGTCCAGGGGCTATTCTCTCAACTTCAAGTTGGCTGACGACCCTGGATTGGCTTTGTCTAAACATGGAGTATACTTGTATGAGAATCTCATCTTGTTTACTCCATCGGTTGAAGAATTTGGGGGGATGATTGATGTAGCTGCAATTACTGACTTCATCGATAATGGAGGGGGAAATGTGCTAGTGGCTGCTAGCTCAGAGGTGGGTGATGTTCTACGAGACTTAGGGACAGAAGTTGGCCTGGAATTAGATGAACGAGATACTTCTGTTATTGACCATCTCAACTATGATGTTAAAGACAGAGGAGACCACACTTTGATAGTAGTTGATCCTGGAAATGTTATAGATGCCGAGTTGATTGTGGGACCTAAGGGTAATATCCCTTACCTCTATCGAGGCCTCGGGATGACAGCTGATCCAGAAAACCCTCTTGTCTTAGAAATCATGAATGGCTACACAACCTCATACTCCTACTTTACAAAGAATGATGTGGACGAATATCCTCATGCAGTGGGTCGTAGTACTCTTCTTGTGGCCGGCCTTCAAGCAAGAAACAACGCTCGCATTGTCTTCAGTGGCTCAATTGATTTCTTCAGCAATGAGTTCTATGCTGTACCGGTCCAAAAAACATACCTTGGAGCTAAGGAAGTGGGGGCATGTGGTAACCGAGCAATGACAGCTTCACTCACTAAGTGGGTCTTCAAGGAAGTGGGTGTGCTTGATGTTGGGAAGGTGTCCCATTTCCTGGTTAATAAGGGTGGAGAGAATATCCCAGCTGCTTACACTATAGAAGATGATGTCCATTATGAGATTGAAATTAAGGAACTAGTGAATGGAGCTTGGGTCCCTTTCCAAGCAAAGGACGTTCAACTCGAATTTGTCCGTATAGATCCATTTGTGTGCATTTACATGAATCACTCGTCCAAGACCGACATGTACTATGCTGATTTCAAGCTTCCCAGTGTGTATGGCGTGTTCCAGTTCAAAGTGATGTACAACCGTATTGGCTACACCCACCTCTACAATTCTACTCAAGTATCTGTGCGTCCGTTCCAACACACACAGTATGAGCGGTTTATTCTATCTGCATACCCCTACTACACCAGTGCCTTTTCCATGATGATTGGGCTGTTGTTCTTTGCCGTTGTGTTTTTGCATTTCAAGGACGACACACAAAAAACTAAAATGGATTAGTGATGCTCAAAATGACTAACTGTAATAGAGTTGATGTGTATGATGTGTATGCCTATGTATTACATGAGCAAAATATTTAAATCCTTGCCAAGTGACTGCCTTCATAATGCAAACTCGGGACAACTCCACAAGATGAGCTAACATCAGCCACCTCAATACTAAAATGAGTGCTGAGTATGGCTAGGCTAAGGGCATGCTGCTTTTTCTGTCTATATATGTTCCAGTCTATATTGTGCTGCACAATCTGCAATACACTTCAAAACATGGTAGCATATTAGCAACAGATTGCCGTACTTATTATTGACTAGTTATACTGAGCGAGTGTGCAAGCCAAATATCCAAACCCACCCACACAATATAGTCGACGGGAATTTACAAAGCCCGCGCTACTCCGCTAGGCGGCTGGAGCGAAGAAGCCACCATTACCATCTCCAGAATCGGCCATCAGTTGGGACAGCGCTCAAGAACAGCTCCGGCAGAAACAACCCGCCACCTCTACCAACGTCTGGCTCTATGTCTGTGGAAGGGAAATGCTGCCATGTGGTCACGCAGGCTACCACCATGTTCTGCGTGGGTTGATGGCAGTATTTAACTCCCCCCCCCCCCATCATCAACTATTAACTTTACAAAATGTGATGTAGTACTAGTATATGTCATGTGATAAAAAATTTATGTTCTTTAAAATAAAATTTTTTTTAAAAGAGAAGGCCGTTTGTGAGGCGGACTATTGCGAGTGTTCGTGGGTATTACAAATTGTGCATTATATATCTTTTTTGACAGCAATATTCTTCAAATATCTTTTTTTGCTCTAGCTATATATACTTGCCATGTCACTAGTGCCAAGTTCATGTGGAACTTTTTCTCAGTATGTATCACTTTTTTCTACATCATTACACTCAGTTTGCAATCATCACTTTCTCTGTTACAAAGGGTGTTATATGCTACCATGTTTTGAAGTGTATTGACTGGCAGGCAATAAATTAGCATTCATAGATTGTGCAGCACATAATAGATTGGATGTAACATATATAGCTCCCATGAATAGAAATATGTTGGTGCCCTACAATAACTTCTAGTAGTAAGTTACATACACAAGTACAGATTACATGTGCAGGTGGCATAGATCAGCAAGATAAATGTTGCTATCGTGTCTTCGAACTGACTTGACCTTACAGTAACAAATATCCTCCCCCAGTATATAGACAACATGGTAATGGTCAATATTAAATATATACACATACAGACAGTACAGTGTAAGAAAAACGCGAAAGGTTGTCTCTTGTATGTGTACATTATATCCAATAGTATATATATGTCCTTTGCAAATTGTGTTAAAGGTAGCTTGAATGTTCGTAGATGACCAAAATTGTTTACATAAGAAGGGAAGGACAGGGGAGGGGAGGTGAACAGGAAGGGGAAGATGTGAGGAACATCACGCCGTTCTGATGCTCTGGATTAACTGAAAGATGGCTAAAAGAAGCAAGCATAAGATGGCAATGATAACAGAATATTACACATTTTCACAAAACAACTACCATTTTGGTATTCTTAATATTTTCAAACCGAATTAACATTAGCACAAATTTACAATTATTTCCTCAAATGGTTACCATAGATGATATTTTTTCAAGTGTCCCAATGGAGCCAACAAACACAATCACTCTTGGGCAGCATTTACATATTTAGCCTGCTACTGCAACCCCCAACCCCCTCCCCCCGTCATTGTTATCTCATGCTCAACAGAGCAAGCACAAAAAAAATCAAAGGAAGTGAAAGCAGGGGCTAATTACCAAACTAAGTTATAAACAAAGTTGGCTAGTTTATACATTATTTGTTTACGGTTGTTAAACATCTTCGCTGTCAAAAATCGGAGAAAAGTCTGCTACTTGACTTTCTATATAAGATTAGATACACCCATGCTTTGGGCAATAGGTTGTTTTGTTTGTTTGTTTTCCCATGGGAGGTTTACTGGAATAGCATTAGCAAATAGTGCGGAAGTAAGCCATGCAATTTCTGGGCTGCTTCAGCTGACAACTTTTCCTGTTGTAGCAGTGAATGTAATCATCATCAGAGTGGTTACATTATGGGATATCAAAAGCTACTCTGATGATGCTTTTCCTGTTGTAGCGGTGAATGTAACATCATCATAGTAGCATGTGTTGCAACTGAGATCCCACACACCTTGAATTTGTCCAAAGTGATCCAATACTGAACAACCTGAATTCAAATCAATCCGTGTTAGTCGTATCCACACAATGTAACAACACGTACGAAGAAAGAAAGAAGAAAAAAAGGAATTTCTTTTCTCCTCTTGTGCTACTTGCAGACCCGAAGAAGATAGTGCTATAAACTAATGGAAA
This sequence comes from Cladorhizidae sp. MBARI D1340-BT2, assembly GCA_028752905.1. NCBI lineage: Eukaryota > Metazoa > Porifera > Demospongiae > Poecilosclerida > Cladorhizidae > Cladorhizidae sp. MBARI D1340-BT2. Next base: position 46,087,811 of record JAQNBH010000006.1, read on the forward strand.
GGCATTGCCGTCAAAGATGATGATCCCTAATCCACAAGGAGTTAATAAACAAAGAGATATATGCTAGCTATAACAGTAGCTTCAGCGGAAAATAAATCATGAGACTAACGCTGGCTAACAGGGAGCGAACTAGACTCTATATTGATTTGACCCCCATTCCAATCAAACTAGAGGATGCCAAAAACATGCACCAAAAATACACAAATAAATAAATTAAATAAAAGCTCATCGAGCCAAACTGACTTGGTATCTTAGCATTCTAATAGCTATTGATTTTAGCTCCAAAAACACTTCCAGAATACTATTGACTTGCAACGACTAATAGATTTCCCAATAGTAAAACATGAGAACCAGTCAAGATCGTCAGCACATACTTATGTGTGAGAATATTGAGCCGAGCCGAGCCGATTCAGCGGCTGCTTCACATGTTCTCTGCCAAGTCAGAGGTGAACAGGTTTACTGAGAAGAGTGCAACAATAGTTACAGTACAGGCCTTTAAAAAACCCAGGTAACTACATAATTAAATATATGTAACTTGTAAGTAATAATTTTGGAGTTATTGGTTCTTGAAGAGGATGCTTAATTATAACATTTATGGAAAGAAAACAGCAACCATTTTGTTTGACCACTTTCGAGTTCCAGAGAAAATTATGGTTGAGGACTCGGTAACTTTCCTGTGGAAGGTCACAGGCTCATCAGATTTAGGATATGGGTGTCCACTGGGGTGCAAATAGCACCGTCGAATCCCCAGCACTTGGCAATCTCAGCCATTTTGTTCAGAATAAATATACCTGTGCAAGCATTTTTCATGTTCCCGGCTATAGCACACAAATAATGCAACATTACTAACAAACTACGCTAGCTACATTAACCTAACCTAATGCAAACAGTTTGCTAGCAGGGCTCTTCTAGCCCATCTCCATTAGAAAAACACTACAATTGCTGAAATGGCTGAAATGCCAGGTTTACAGAAGGCAGCGTCGTCTTTGACTGGTTAGACAAAAAAAAATTGAGTAGCGTTATTTGGGACACTAATGTTGGGAGGTCAACACTTGAGGGGTAGGAACCACACTCACCTTGTGCTCCTCTGCTAGATATTTTATCCTTTGCCGGGCAACACTGGATAGCTCTGCTAGTATTTATTATAATTATAATTATAATTATAATTAATTATAATCATAATTATTATAATAATTATTATTATAATTATAATTATTATAATTTTTTAAATATTATTATTAATATTATTATTTTAATATTTTTTCCAGTAGCTATAGCATTTGTTAGTCTAGATCTAGCTAGCTATTATACTACATGTATTAACAATTTCTAGCAAGTAATACCAGATTAGAGTTCCCTCGAGCTACCTGCAGCCATAGTGGGAGGATATCTATTTAATGCACACCAATGTACTTGTTTTTCTTGAAACTGCATCTCAAGGTGCATTGGATCTGATGCACATTATGATGCAGTTTCCATGCAACAAATGTACATATAATGCACTTTGAGTGCACAATATAGAAATGCCTTATTATATCTGCACATGTGTATTGCAAACAAAACTCGAGCATAAATCATTACCATTTGTACTTTGATAGCTCATGGCAAATACTATTGAAGGGCACCATTTGAGGAAATAAGTTCTCGAATGTCAAGAAATTGGGAAACAGAACTTATCAACAACAAAAACACACACAAAGGAAAAACAATTCAATTTAGACAACACCATTTAGATGTACCTTTACCCATTTACACTTATTATGTACACAAATATAAAACAGAACGGTGTAATATTGCAACTATTTACTCGTTGATTAACTCTTGACAGATGGCACAAGAATAATTACTGCATCTGAGTGGGCAGTAAAAAATGAGAAAATCTGGACAAAAAGGCTGCAAGCTACAGTTGCAAGTGTATCAAACCATTGTAGGACTTACTAGGCCCAGAAGCAAAGTTTTCAGCCTTCAGCAGTTTGCCATAAAACAGCCTAGCTAAAACAGCAAGTAATTTAACAAATGTACCTGCGGGGCTGACAAATGGAAATAATTTGCATTTCTAAATTGTAGCTCTTACTTTCACCTTGGAGTGGTACTTTTACTTTTTCAAAATTAGAGGGGCAGTCATCATCAAATCCAGGCTTTGCTAGTGCCCGTTCCAAGCTTTTGCACTAGTACTAACTCGAACACAGCATATAGCTAAACGTCTATACTAGAAGGTTGCACACATTATTGTCACATCATTGTCAACCCCATTTGATGACTATTATTGATTTTGATGTAACATTGCATGCTGCTGGACTATGACTGAAGTGACAATCTTTATCGCGTGTGATTGAAAATGCTCTATATTTCATTGATCCGAGATGACCCATATGATTTTCAGGCACTCTAGTCACTCCAAAATATTGCACGTTTACGAAGAAGAAACTGAAATTGAGTACGCGTTGGCTATTTTAGAACCTTGAGGAATAATTTAAATTTTTTATTTTTACTGACTACCTTAGAGAATGATTCAAGGGGGGAAAAACACAGTTCAGGTTGCAAAGGAACTGCTCAAGTGAGTTTAGGCGAGATCCAAGCTTTTTGTGGGGGCTTTAGGGGCCAGACATTTTATAATATGGGCTAATTACTGATAGGTGAGCATAATTAAACAAAAGCTGGGACCAGGGCAAAGGCTAGGCAGCAAACTTCACTCACCACTGTTGCTACCTCCAGGCAAGCGAATAAGTAATTTATATTCACTCCCTACTGCTAGGTCAACAGGGATAACTCTCATGGGGAAAAAACCTACGATGGAGAGAAAACCTGGCACGAATTTCAAGGACATGAATTAGGGATTTGTAGATTTATCAAATACCAGTTACAAATGGCCATAAACTCATGTAGCATGCATATATGAAAAGGAAATAGTCATCATACCTGAACCACAGACAACAAAGATGAATAAAGCCAATATGTATGGACCTATGGGACTCTTGTCTTCTGCCAATTTCTGTACAAATAGAAATAAAAAATCTTCTTATGTCCACATAACTGTTGACACACAAAAGTTCTTACCAGCACTGATTTAGGGACGTTGCCTCTACTGTTGACATTCTGACTGTGTTTCTGGCTGGCTAATCTCATCCTCTGCTTAGGGGCCATTTCAGTTCCTTCTAGTGAATTAGCCGGAAAACGACTCAAACATAGTAGAACCATTATTTCTGGCTCATATATATAATAGTCAAGCTTACCCTGCACGCGAACAGAACGAAGACTGGATTTGTTTCACTTAGAAGGAGAAAAAAAGCTGATACTTTGAAGACGCTGTCTTGAGTCAATAACCTTTTCTTCTCTCCCCAATTTTTTTATTTATACGTAGCAAGGTCTGATTGGTGGAAATAATTATTATTGACTAGAAATGTCCGGGTCAGAGGACAGTACATTTCGGTTCACTCTTCTTCCTTCCTCGGCTTTGGCTTCAGTCAAAGACAGATCCAAAGAAGCTATAGAACTCTTTGAGAAATGGTTAGCTAACGAATCTATTCATTATAAAAATATTGATAACTTGCATGTAGGGGTCTGATCCAGAACTTGACATCTACTTCCTTTTCTTTTGACCATCATTTCCAAGTATATCTCAAGGAAACGTTTGCACTGGTATGAATGGGCACTGCGTTTACATTGTAGTTTTAAAAATATGTATCCCACCTAGGACTTTTTTAAGAGCCAAGTTGTGAACAACACATTTCTGAGGGTTAGTCTCTGAAGAGTAGTTCATGTGATAATGCAGGTGGCATTTTGGTTTGCTTGGTGTTGTAACATAATTATTCATGTTTTATTATCCCTCCAATGATGCCTATCCCTCTCGTGCAAGACTTGCACTTCTAGAGCTCCATTATCTGGTTAGTTTATCTAGAGGCAGCTGCATGTCAATTACTGTTGTGTGTGAATTAGGACGGGATGTGGAAGGTGTGAATGTGGAAGTGCTTCCATGTACAGTCATCAGCATGGACTTTTTTGACAGGCAAGAGCCCACTAGACTGAAAGAGTGTTTGTTGACAGCTCTTCTACCTCTGTAGATTGCTGCAATGTGGAGTGGTAAGGGAGAATGGCTACATTGTCAAGTGCTTTGATGAAGTGTGTGGAGACTTTGTCATCTCTGACAAATTGAGAAAGGTGAGTTTGCTTTAGGATACTTTGACATAGAACAGTGCCAGTCTCGTTAAACCACCAGTAGCCACTGGTTCATTCACTCACATGTGGCGTCCATTCATTGTTAGCGTGTAGTTGTGTCCTTGTACACATGCAATCTCTATAGACAGGAGTCGATCGACGTAAAAGTTATTGTGGGGTAGCGAGGATGGTCTGGGGTTTGTCAAGCACCCATGTCATCCGTGGATACTCTGCCAGAGGGGGCATGGTGTATATGTGGACATCTGCAGATAAGTACGTTTGCTAGCTCCATGATGACTACACCACCAGTCCTGATTATTGACTTGTCTGCACAGAAGCAAATATAATTACCTGCAGTTGTGTGGGTCGTATTTCCATGAATCTAATTACTTGTTTGCATTCAATCTGCCCCTCATCATTAATAGCTCTCTCTTGGCTCTGCAGCCAGTTCTCTCTCTGCCATTGCTCGTGTCTCTGCAATCATTGTGTGATATATTCACACAATGGTCTTGAAGCGAGGGCACGATCAGATGTCGGCAGTTGAGAGCAGCCAGGCTGTGCATGCAATCACATTGATTTGTCCATGACTCAGAATTAAATTTATACACGAAAGGACGTTGAAATAGCGTCCATATTCTGAAATATCGAGGGGTCTTTGGATTTTCAGGTGAACATCACGCGTCTCGGTCTCTCGGGGTATTCTTGTACCACAAATGTGCGTGAAATGGAAAAGAACACTAATGGAACATATGAACTGCTCGATCATTAGAGTCGTTAAGCATTGAATGGAGTACTCCTGATATATAATGTGTGTACCATGTGTGTGGACCTAATTATGCAGATGTTGTTGCTGAAGGATTCTGAACACTTTGCAGAGTTCAGTGTCGAAGAGCAGCAAGAGTTTCTGTTTAGACTCTTCAAACACCTCCAACTTGGTGGCCGTGTCAATCAAGTCAGCATATTATATACTCTGTACCCTGTTAACATCACACTGTGTAGAAGTAGGTTGACAATGATGGCTAGGTGGGGACACATACTGGACCAACACCACACTGGGTTGAGGCAGGTTGAAGTAGGTTGACAATAGCTCTATGGGGACACACACTGGACTAAATAACACTTGGTTGGGGCAGGTTTAAGTAGGTTGACAAAGCTCTATGGGGACACACACTGGACCAACACCACACTGGGTTGAAGCAGGTTGAAGTAGGTTGACAATAGCTCTATGGGGACACACACTGGACCAACACCACACTGGGTTGAGGCAGGTTGAAGTAGGTTGACAATAGCTCTATGGGGACACACACTGGACCAACACCACGCTGGGTTGAGGCAGGTTGAATAGGTTGACAATAGCTCTATGGGGACACACACTGGACCAACACCACACTGGGTTGAGGCAGGTTGAAGTAGGTTGACAATAGCTCTATGGGGACACACACTGGACTAAATAACACTTGGTTGGGGCAGGTTTAAGTAGGTTGACAAAGCTCTATGGGGACACACACTGGACCAACACCACACTGGGTTGAAGCAGGTTGAAGTAGGTTGACAATAGCTCTATGGGGACACACACTGGACCAACACCACACTGGGTTGAGGCAGGTTGAAGTAGGTTGACAATAGCTCTATGGGGACACACACTGGACCAACACCACACTGGGTTGAGGCAGGTTGAATAGGTTGACAATAGCTCTATGGGGACACACACTGGACCAACACCACACTGGGTTGAGGCAGGTTGAAGTAGGTTGACAATAGCTCTATGGGGACACACACTGGACCAATACCACACTGGGTTGAGGCAGGTTGAAGTAGGTTGACAATAGCTCTATGGGGACACACACTGGACCAACACCACACTGGGTTGAGGCAGGTTGAAGTAGGTTGACAATAGCTCTATGGGGACACACACTGGACCAACACCACACTGGGTTCAGGCAGGTTGAAGTAGGTGAACAATAGCTCTATGAGGACACACACTGGACCAACACCACCGGGTTGAAGTAGGCGGACAATAGCTCTATGGGGCCACACACTGGACCAACACCACACTGGGTTGAGGCAGGTTGAAGTAGGTGGACAATAGCTCTATGAGGACACACACTGGACCAACACCACACTGGGTTCAGGCAGGTTGAAGTAGGTGAACAATAGCTCTATGAGGACACACACTGGACCAACACCACCGGGTTGAAGTAGGTGGACAATAGCTCTATGGGGCCACACACTGGACCAACACCACACTGGGTTCAGGCAGGTTGAAGTAGGTGAACAATAGCTCTATGAGGACACACACTAGACCAACACCACACTGGGTTGAGGCAGGTTGAAGTAGGTGGACAATAGCTCTATGGGGCCACACACTTGACCAACACCACACTGGGTTCAGGCAGGTTGAAGTAGACAATAGCTCTATGAGGACACACACTAGACCAATACCACACTGGGTTGAGGCAAGTTGAAGTAGGTGGACAATAGGACACACACTGGAGCAACACCACACTGGGTTGAGACAGGTTGAAGTAGGTGGACAATAGCTCTATGAGGACACATACTGGACCAACACCACACTGGGTTGAGGCAAGTTGAAGTAGGTGGACAATAGCTCTATGAGGACACACACTGGACCAACGTCACACTAGGTTGAGGCAGGTTGAAGTAGGTGGACAATAGCTCTATGTGGACACACACTGGACCAACACCACACTGGGTTGAGGCAGGTTGAAGTAGGTGGACAATAGCTCTATGAGGACACACAATGGACCAACATCACACTGGGTTGAAGCAGGTTGAAGTAGGTCGACAATAGCTCTATGGGGCCACACTGGATCGACACATAGTATGTTATGTACAACAAAACCAGATGCAAGTTGTTGTTTTGTTCCCAGTATGAAGACAGCATTCAGCCCTATTTGGATATCACCAAGTTGCTCTACAAGGAGTTCCTGACGTAAGTTTTGGTGTGTGGAGGTTGTGGCCTTGTGGTCGGCTAGATAGACATGCACGAGAATTGCATTCACTCGTCATGAATATTAAGCACTTTAGTGGGCGTGTAAACCACAACATGCGCATGCACACACACACACCTTTTGTTGCTGTGTTCATATTCATATTGTGCTTAAAGCTATAGTTTGAGAAAATATAACTTCTCGTGAGAATAACTTTTATTGTGTCAAATTATCATTGCTGAGATTTCCCACAAGGAATTAACACAGAGAAAAATAACACTCACAGTAGCAGTCAAGAAGGATTGCTATTCTCGTACATTGTTCTTCAACTTCTCAATCTACTGCTATAGCCTGTGAGTGAAGTCATGTTGCTCGCGCGGGGCCTTTGGTATCAAGTGTCCATTTTTAGGCTTAACCGATTAAACACCATAAGCCCATATGGCGCAACTTGGACATCGTATGTGAGAATAAATCGAAGAATTTGTATTATGCGCCCATTCTCTGTATGCACATGCCCGATAGACTGCTCTATTCATTTTAAATAGTTGCTTTACTTCCGGCTGGACAGGGCGAGCAAGTAAAATTAAAGGTTTTGTGTGTGTGTGTGTGTGTGGCTGACGATTGCAACTACCTTTGTGAACGGTCTCTTCCTGGCTTTTGCTACTGTTGGTGGAATTCGGTGGAGAGCAGCACAAGCACCTGTGCCTACCAGGAATCACTCCGAGTTCCATCGCTTTTGACCAAGGAGGCGCTCCTGGATGGTTCTTTGGTCTAATTTTTGTTGTAGGTATAGCGACAGCTCTTGTTTGCTTGCTTGAGTGGAGCTGATACTTATACCACTGCAGCGTATTACTTGCTTGAGTGGAGCTGACACTTATACCAACACTGCAGCGTATTGCTTGCTTGAGTGGAGCTGATACTTATACCACTGCAGCGTATTGCTTGCTTGAGTGGAGCTGATACTTATACCACTGCAGCGTATTGCTTGCTTGAGTGGAGCTGATACTTATACCACTGCAGCGTATTGCTTGCTTGAGTGGAGCTGATACTTATACCAACACTGCAGCGTATTGCTTGCTTGAGTGGAGCTGATACTTATACCAACACTGCAGCATATTGCTTGCTTGAGTGGAGCTGATACTTATACCACTGCAGCGTATTGCTTGCTTGAGTGGAGCTGATACTTATACCAACACTGCAGCGTATTGCTTGCTTGAGTGGAGCTGATACTTATACCACTGCAGCGTGTTGTATTTCCATTCTAAGAAGTTTATTCGAAAACTAAAAATATAATTATTACAACAAACCACATAAAGTCTGCATTCAATTGGTTGAAATACTTGCTAAGAGCACTAGCCAACTCTGGCTCTGACAGTGATGACAGCTACAGCAGACAATATTTAGCTAACACTAGCAAACTCTGGCTCTGACAGTGATGACAGCTACAGCAGGCAATAGTTAGCTAACACTAGCAAACTCTGGCTCTGACAGTGATGACAGCTACAGCAGACAATAGTTAGCTAACACTAGCAAACTCTGGCTCTGACAGTGATGACAGCTACAGCAGACAATAGTTAGCTAACACTAGCAAACTCTGGCTCTGACAGTGATGACACAGCTACATCAGACAATAGTTAGCTAACACTAGCAAACTCTTGCTCTGACAGTGATGACACAGCTACATCAGACAATAGTTAGCTAACACTAGCAAACTCTGGCTCTGACAGTGATGACAGCTACATCAGACAATAGTTAGCTAACACTAGCAAACTCTGGCTCTGACAGTGATGACAGCTACAGCAGACAATAGTTAGCTAACACTAGCAAACTCTGGCTCTGACAGTGATGACACAGCTGCCGCAGACAATAGTTAGCTAACACTAGCAAACTCTGGCTCTGACAGTGATGACAGCTACAGCAGACAATAGTTAGCTAACACTAGCAAACTCTGGCTCTGACAGTGATGACAGCTACAGCAGACAATAGTTAGCTAACACTAGCTAACTCTGGCTCTGACAGTGATGACAGCTACAGCATACAATAGTTAGCTAACACTAGCAAACTCTGGCTCTGACAGTGATGACAGCTACAGCAGACAATAGTTAGCTAACACTAGCAAACTCTGGCTCTGACAGTGATGATAACACAGATACAGCAGACAATAGTTAGCTAACACTAGCAAACTCTGGCTCTGACAGTGATGACAGCTACAGCAGACAATAGTTAGCTAACACTAGCAAACTCTTGCTCTGACAGTGATGACAGCTACAGCAGACAATAGTTAGCTAACACTAGCAAACTCTGGCTCTGACAGTGATGACACAGCTACATCAGACAATAGTTAGCTAACACTAGCAAACTGGCTCTGACAGTGATGACAGCTACAGCAGAGAATAGTTAGCTAACACTAGCAAACTCTGGCTCTGACAGTGATGACACAGCTACAGCAGACAATAGTTAGCTAACACTAGCAAACTCAGGCTCTGACAGTGATGACAGCTACAGCAGACAATAGTTAGCTAACACTAGCAAACTCTGGCTCTGACAGTGATGACACAGCTACCGCAGACAATAGTTAGTTAACACTAGCAAACTCTGGCTCTGACAGTGATGACACAGCTACAGCAGACAATAGTTAGCTAACACTAGCAAACTCTGGCTCTGATAGTGATGACAGCTACAGCAGACAATAGTTAGCTAACACTAGCAAACTCTGGCTCTGACAGTGATGACAGCTACAGCAGACAATAGTTAGCTAACAGTAGCAAACTCTGGCTCTGACAGTGATGACACAGCTACATCAGACAATAGTTAGCTAACACTAGCAAACTCTGGCTCTGACAGTGATGACAGCTACAGCAGACAATAGTTAGCTAACACTAGCAAACTCTGGCTCTGACAGTGATGACACAGCTACCGCAGACAATAGTTAGTTAACACGCAAGAACCGGACAAGTGCATGCGCTCTTATCACTCTAATGTTCTAATTATTATGTTCTAATTATTATGTAGCTATTTTGTGATATATTTTCGTGGTTGACTCCACCCACAAAGAATGTTTAATTTAAAAAAAAATACACCAAACTATTGTATTAGTTTATATATGTGTGTATGTATGTATATATTATGAATACATGTATGTATGTATATGTACATAAGTCATATGTGTATATATATATATATATATGTATATGTGTGTGTGGTATGTATGTATGTATGTATATGTATGCTTCACTTTTTCTCTATCTCTGACAGCGTGGTCAAGAACTTGACTACAAACAAGCTGTCCATCTCTCAGACAGTGCTGAAGATCGAAGCTAAGGTGTGTTGCATGCAGTGGAAGTATAATAGTGTCATAACACATACACAAAGTGTTTTGTAGGGGGGAGAAAAATAATCAATGACCTTCTCAATAAATCAACTTGAAATTAACTCTCTCAACATGTCGACTACAGTAGATGCTCTAGCCTTCGCCAGGAAACGAGAAGAAAAATAATAATAAACAGCTCTTGTATAACAAGATCGTATTCATAGACTCGCACCCGGTGCTTCCTGACCTTATATGTCATTGTCACCATTCAGCTCTGAAGTAAGGTCAGTAGGTAAGGTAGGTGGAGTTTCAATTGTGTGTAGAGCGACCTCTTTATGCAGACCTATAGAGTGGACCTCTTTTAGCAGACCTATAGAGTGGACCTCTTTTAGCAGACCTAGCCTGCTGGGTGGAGCCGACTACATGACGCTTCAGGCAGTGTGGCAGCTGCTAAGTTTTATAAGGACCTCTTCCTCGTGTACTTTGCAGTGATATACATACAATTAACACACTACTTGGCATGCACCTATATATAGTCTCCCGTGACATCATTAAGTAGCAACATGTGCCTATATATAGGCTCCCATGACATCATTAAGTAGCAACATGCACCATATATATAGGCTATGATGACATCATTAAGTAGCAACATGCCTATATATATATATAGGCTCCCATGACATCATTAAGTAGCAGCATGCACCTATATATGGGGGTGTTTTTATCTGCTGCAGGGCATGCACACTAGCAGTTTTATGTGTAGCCAAAGGCTTGCCAACTGCCGTGTGGTTGGTTCATATTTCTGAACCTCCACATAGCAAAGAAATCTAGAACTTAACTAACCAGTGGCACACATAGGCTTGGAGTAAGCGGAGAAAAGGTCTGGGGGGGAGTGGCTGAACAGACTAGTTTGTTCATAGTTGTCATGAAAAACAATGTAACCTAGGACTCCCATTCTGAGCTTCTTCTAGAAACAATAGTTGGAGCAGCTGATAGCCTGCCTAGTCAGTTAGTTTGTTGCTATCTAACACTAACCAGCTAGAGCATCTTACCTTCTGTGATGGCTCTGCTTCATGGAAGAGCAGGACACAACAAGAACCGTGTGTGCTGTGATGGCTCTGCTTCATGGAAGAGCAGGACACAACAAGAACCGTGTGTGGGTTACCAACCTTCTGTGATGGCTCTGCTTCATGGAAGAGCAGGACACAACAAGAACCGTGTGTGGGTTACCAACCTTCTGTGATGGCTCTGCTTCATGGAAGAGCAGGACACAACAAGAACCGAGTGTGGGTCACCACTCCCTTCTGGAAACTTGGCTGACAAGGAATGGGTGTCTATGGCAAACCTACTTAGTGCTGAAGGCCGTAGAGTAGCTTCTGGGCCTTAGAAATGCTTGAACTGGCAGGAATCCTCTCCAATATCCCGTAGGGGCTTGAGCAACACTTCCCCCCCCCCCCCCCAATTTCTGACTGACCAGGTGACACAATAATTTTACGCGTGCTGGCCGTAAATAAACCTAGCCCTAGCCCAACCTTTATGCTTGTATGTATATAAATAATATATTATTTATTATTTAAGGGAGTGGGAGAGAGAGAGATTGCGAACATGTCTTTATATCTTGTGTGCAGGTCGAAGGTGAAGTGGTGTTTCCAGAGGACTCCTCCCATCCTCAGTCTTTCTGTTACCTCATTGTTGACAACGTCAAGAGAATAGTCACTACTTTCTCTCACAGCTGGAACTAGATCATGTCATGCAAACAGCGTCTCTCACTAGATACAACACAAGCTAATAATATTTTGTGCTGTATGTCCACTCCTATTGTTCATACCCATCATCACTGGACCCACTTCGAGTAATGACTTCGTGTGTGTGGGGGGGGGGGGGGGGGGGGGGGGGGGTGAAGGGGTGTTGCTAACCTGTAGGATCCAACCACTGGGTCAGTGTTCAGTAATCCTTCATGATTTGGGATCGCTTCACATGTGCTTAAAATTCTATGAGTGGTAATCCAGTCAGGGGTAGCATAGTGGTGTAGGCCCCTGATGAGATGATGGATCCAAAGGACTGCACTGGGGGAGTGGGACTGCAAAAACTGATCTCTCTCTATCTTTGTCATAAAATTGGCCCATCCCGTCAGGGAATAATTATCACTTCAAGTGGACTGTGTGGTCCCTGGTCAGGTCATTGTTTATATCCGTGAAGGCTTTGAGTTGGCACAACAGAAGGATCACATGCATTTGATTAAACCTCATGTCATTTATATATACCTCTTTGTCCAATTGTTGCTCTGCCCAATGACCGGTCCCCGACGAAAGATTCCAGGCCCCATCTGGCGCCATCAGTAACCATCAGCTCTAGTTCAGTCCGACATCAGCCCTAGTTCAGTCGGACATCAGCCCTAGTTCAGCCAGACATCAGCCCTAGTTCAGCCAGGCATCAACTCTAGTTGAGCTGAGAGCCTCTAGACTTCCTATATAGAAGAATGCAGGAGAAGTGGCAGGAGAAGTGGACTCATGCCTGAAGGCCTTCACATCAAAAGACGTGCTCAGCAACACAGAGAAACCTCACCAATGTTGAAAGCAGATTCACAGACCTATTGAAACATGAACTACTAATAGAACATTACGCCACAACAGTCAATAGACAGGCACTAGAAAAAGTAGAAACCCAAATTAGGAACCAACATAGCGCACTCCTGAACTTAACATGGGCTAGTATATATCACAAAGCAGCGGGAAAACTCCAAACACCAAAAAAGAAAATAAGATCAACTCAACACACCCACCAACTATAAGAAAACCACACCTTCCCACCAACTATAAACAAGCCAACAAAGACAAAGATGAACACAAACGAAACACGAACAGGAACCACCCTAATAACAAAATTAAAAAAACAAAAGATCCACACAAACAACACGCCCAAGCAGCCGCACACACAAAACAACGTACAAAAAACAACACGTATACAATGAAACCTACTGCAATGCTAGAAAACCACACATGCTATATACCAACACCAAGAGACCGGACCAGCACTCCAACGCCCAAACCCATTCCACAGGTTTAAAAAGTATCCCTCCTACCAACCCCCCCCCCCCCAATACAATCTCCGGTCAGCCTATCACAATATCATATACCCCAGAACCCAGTCCTTAGACATAATCTCCACCCAGCCCCTAGACTTAATCCCTGCCCAACCCACCATAACCAAGCAGCTAGACATAACCCCAGTCCAGTATATCATAACCTCTGTCTAACCTACCAAAACAAAGGCTACCATAATTCCCTCCAAACTCGCCAAACCTTCCACCCTCATAATATCTCTCCCACCCCTTCACAACATGGCATAACCCACACACTACTTGGCACAGGAAGAGGAGGGGCCCAAAAATACTGCCCTCCACAACAAGTCAACGCAAACAGCCCACATCACAACACAAGCAACAACAACAACAAAACAAACCTTCGTAATTAACCTCTCATCTAAAACAGTCACGGGCAGAAACCGAGGGGTACTAAACAGGATGGAAATTTCACATCGCACCAAATGAAACAGAGCACTACCCCTTTACCATCAGACAACTAAGAATAATAGAACATTTTAGAAGACACCCTGGCCCAGCAAGCTACATAACAAGACACCAATTTGCCCCTCAAAGGAAATGGCAACCACCAAAGGCCAGTAAAACATATGAAGAGTATTTTGAAAGAGCAACAGAAAGACTTTCGGCCCTAAATAACACAACTTAAAACGAGTCCAACATGTCTGCCAAGGCCCTCTCATCTCTAGCTAAAGATACATCAAATCCTGACAAAGGTTCCTGGTAGCTATATAGTAGTAGAAGACACAGAAAACTACACAAGAAACGCTATAGAACACCTCAAAGACACAAACATTTACCAGGAAATAACGCACGACTACACACCACCATTTTGTGAAAAAAATGCACTCAAACAAACAAAATGTACCTTGCCTTTGATAGAAACACAAAACGTACCTCACCTTTGATAGAATTGATAGAAACACAAGAATGCAGAAATTATACTTCCTCAAAAAAGACACAAAACTCCATGTCCATCAGGCCAATTGTCTTGAAATTCTCAGGTCCCATCGAAAAACTCTGTGGTACATTATATATGTACTAAAGAAGGCCCTAAACATCATTCCCTCATATTTAAGAGAACAGAACGGACCTTGAATACACTCTATTAACAATATATAGATGTCTCAGCTCTACCTAAATATTCCACAAGAGGAAATCACGTAAACACTAGACCACTTCTACACATACTTCCCAAATGAGCAGACTGCATGAAAAACACAACATATTATTCACCTTTGCAGCAAACACATACAAACAGGAATACAGAACAGCCGGGGAACAAAATACGCGCCAACATTTTTATGGCATCCATAGAGGACGAGTTCCTAACCACCCAAACTAAACAACCCCTCCTCTGGAAAAGATACCTAGATGATATTTTTGTCATTTGGATAGGAGATGCAACACAGCTAGGAAAATTTAAAACTAAACTTCAATAAAAACCAAATTTACATTAGTCCACCAAGTGAACTTCAACCGTCTTCAAAGGCAATAAGTTCAGACCACAGGCACATTAGACACCAAACTAGACACACTCCAAGCCCATCAACAAATCCCAATACACACACTGCTCCTGCTACCCTAAACACATGTTCCCGCCCCTATTAAAAGGAGAAGCAGTTGAAGTCCTCCAACTATCAACAGACAAGCAACAATATAGTAAATTATCTCTCCCAAAAATTCAAAATCAGACAGCACCCCACCAACTTAATGCACAAAGTATTCAATGAGTGCCATATACATACAAATCAAAGTACCTACAGTATAACCAATTTAGGTGAAAATAACATTCCTTCAATACTGCCCTTTAAACCTCCCAACAAACAAGCAATAATAAATGATACAGATGAACACACAGAGGAAACACCAATCATAGCTTTCACAAAGTTAAGGACCATAGCAAACAAAATATTATCCACAAACATTAGTCCACACAGAGCACCAACTAGAACAACAGACACCTTGACCCCAGACCAAATATTAAGCAACCCCAGGCCATAGCCTAAGATATTAATCAGAGCTCTGGCACAGCCCTAAAATAACCGTAAACCATAGTCAGAGCCCTGGCCCTAGCCCTCACACCCGGACCCAGAATAACCTCTGCATTATTATTATTCTATATAATGTGTATGTTATGTGTGTGTATACATTATGTATATGTATGTATATATGTGTGTTTAATATATATTTTTAATATTTCAAAAAAATTCTCAACCAACTCGCAGTTGACATAATGACCTCAATAATGAACTTGAATCCCTGATGACGGCTAGAGCATCTAGTCATTATTCCTGATGAAGGCTAGAGCATCTAGTCATTATTCCTGATGAAGGCTAGAGCATCTAGTCATTATTCCTGATGAAGGCTAGAGCATCTAGTCATTATTCCTGATGAAGGCTAGAGCATCTAGTCATTATTCCTGATGAAGGCTAGTCATTATTCCTGATGAAGGCTAGAGCATCTAGTCATTATTCTTGATGAGCATCTAGTCATTATTCCTGATGAAGGCTAGAGCATCTAGTCATTATTCCTGATGAAGGCTAGAGCATCTAGTGATGAAGGCTACAGCATCTAGTCATTATTCCTGATGAGGCTAGAGCATCTAGTCATTATTCCTGATGAAGGCTAGTCATTATTCCTGATGAAGGCTAGAGAATCTAGTCATTATTCCTGATGAAGGCTACAGCATCTAGTCATTATTCCTGATGAAGGCTAGAGCACCTAGTCATTATTCCTGATGAAGGCTACAGCATCTAGTCATTATTCCTGATGAAGGCTAGAGCACCTAGTCATTATTCCTGATGAAGGCTAGAGCATCTAGTCATTATTCCTGATGATGGCTAGAGCATCTAGTCATTATTCCTGATGAAGGCTAGAGCATCTAGTCACTATTCCTGATGAAGGCTAGAGCATCTAGTCATTATTCCTGATGAAGGCTAGAGCATCTAGTCATTATTCCTGATGAAGGCTAGAGCATCTAGTCATTATTCCTGATGAAGGCTAGAGCATCTAGTCATTATTCCTGATGAAGGCTAGAGCATCTAGAGATGAAGGATACAGCATCTAGTCATTATTCCTGATGAAGGCTAGAGCATCTAGTCATTATTCCTGATGAAGGCTAGAGCACCTTGTCATTATTCCTGAGAGCATCTAGTCATTATTCCTGATGAAGGCTAGAGCACCTAGTCATTATTCCTGATGATGGCTAGAGCATCTAGTCATTATTCCTGATGAAGGCTAGAGCACCTTGTCATTATTCCTGAGAGCATCTAGTCATTATTCCTGATGAAGGCTAGAGCACCTAGTCATTATTCCTGATGAAGGCTAGAGCACCTAGTCATTATTCCTGATGAAGGCTAGAGCACCTTGTCATTATTCCTGATGAAGGCTAGAGCACCTAGTCATTATTCCTGATGAAGGCTAGAGCACCTATTCATTATTCCTGATGAAGGCTAGAGCATCTAGTCATTATTCCTGATGAAGGCTAGAGCACCTATTCATTATTCCTGATGAAGGCTAGAGCATCTAGTCATTATTCCTGATGAAGGCTTGAGCACCTTGTCATTATTCCTGATGAAGGCTAGAGCATCTAGTCATTATTCCTGATGAAGGCTAGAGCACCTTGTCATTATTCCTGATGAAGGCTAGAGCATCTAGTCATTATTCCTGATGAAGGCTAGAGCATCTAGTCGAAACATCGAGAGAGGAAACTTCAAGATGATTATCGAGGTAATTCATTAAATTTCCCTCCTTCTTCAACAAAGAGAAAAACATACCAAAACAGAAACATTGACAACCACAACCCAACGCAAATACATCTCCCAGCCCCAGGCCGCAGTAAAAATAATTCCGCACCTTCCTCTTGCTCTCCTCAAGGCAGACCAAGCCAATCCAAAGAAAGCCGAAGACTAGAAGGACAGCAATCACAAGGGACACTAAGAGCACGAGGGACACCAACAAGCAAAGCCCGAGGGAGACAAAGAGCCGAGGGACACCAACAAGCCCAGCCTGAGGGAGACAAAGAGCACGAGGGACACCAACAAGCCAAGCCCGAGGGAGACAAAGAGCATGAAGGACACCAACAAGTCAAGCCCGAGGGAGACAAAGAGCATGAGGGACACCAATAAACCAAGCCCGAGGGAGACAAAGAGCACGAGGGACACCAACAAGCCCAGCCTGAGGGAGACGAAGAACATGAGGGACACCAACAAGCCCAGCCTGAGGGAGACAAAGAGCACGAGGGACACCAACAAGCCCAGCCTGAGGGAGACAAAGAGCACGAGGGACACCAACAAGTCAAGCCCGAGGGAGACAAAAAGCACGAGGGACACCAATAAACCAAGCCCGAGGGAGACAAAGAGCACGAGGGACACCAACAAGCCCAGTCCGAGGGAGACAAAGAGCACGAGGGACACCAACAAGCCCAGCCTGAGGGAGACAAAGAACATGAGGGACACCAACAAGCCCAGTCCGAGGGAGACAAATAGCACGAGGGACACCAACAAGCCAAGCTCAAGGGAGACAAAGAACATGAGGGACACCAACAAGCCAAGCCCGAGGGAGACAAAGAGCACGAGGGACACCAACAAGCCCAGCCCGAGGGAGACTAAGAGCACGAGGGACACCAACAAGTCAAGCCCGAGGTGAGACAAAGAGCACGAGGGACACCAACAAGCCCAGCCCGAGGGAGACAAAGAGCACGAGGGACACCAACAAGTCAAGCCCGAGGGAGACAAAGAGCACGAGGGACACCAACAAGCCCAGCCAGAGGGAGACAAAGAGCACGAGGAACACCAACAAGCCAAGCCAGAGGGAGACAAAGAACATCTACAAAAGCACGAGTGTCATTTAAAGTATGCAAAGTATGCACCCCGAGGGCTAGTTTTCTCTTCTTTTTTCTACCAAAAGGAGTTTTTTTCTTCAATTTCTCAATTACATTCCTTCTCTGCTAGCCTATATAGCCCAACCCAAACCCTCTACCGCCACGCATCATCCTTCCAACCACACACCCTGTAATACACAACACCCACTCCACTCACACATTCCACCATGAAAAGTGCGAACACATGCTCACTACCATTTATATTGCACCCACATGCACCGAGTACCTCATTCTTACTGATGAAATACCCCAAGTATAGAGAGTTTTTCCATATTCTCTATAAACTTTATCAAAGAAGAGAACCATAATCAATAAGTCCTCTACCATGTCCCGTTGTTACTCGGCATTGAATAGGTTCTCCTTAAAGGAGCAGGAGGATATTGAGGAGTGCGCTCTAACCCAGGACCAATGACGAGGATGGCCCCTCCCCTGTGATAGGCCCCTCCCATCACTCATCTAACAAACTTTCACTCTCACTTGCCAGAAAGACGAAGAAAACCTCCTTCCACACCATCACAAGAGCCACCGCAAATCCACACGCACACACACCAGCACTGCTCCCCGTAAGCAATAATTACAGCTACAGGAAGGGTACTCCACCCCAATCCAGAACAGCCCCCCAAATGAACCGGAAAACACAGAAACAAACGCATCAAATAGCTTCCTCCAACACACAGATTCACAGACTCGGATAGCTTCTTGAAACACAGATTCACAGACTCGGACAGCTTCCTCCAACACACAGACTCACATAGCTTCTTCCAACACACAGATTCACAGACTCGGATTGCTTCTTCCATCACACAGATTCACAGACTCGGATAGCTTCTTCCAACATACAGACTCACAGACTCGGATAGTACACAGATTCACAGACTCGGATAGTACACAGATTCACAGACTCGGATAGCCTCTTGAAACACAGATTCACAGACTTCTTCCAACACACAGACTCACAGAGCTTCTTGTAACACAAATTCACAGACTCGGATAGCTTCCTCCAACACACAGACTCACATAGCTTCCTCCAACACACAGACTCACATAGCTTCTTCCAACACACAGATTCACAGACTCGGATAGCTTCTTCCATCACACAGATTCACAGACTCGGATAGCTTCTTCCAACACACAGACTTACAGACTCGGATAGCTTCTTCCAACACACAGACTCACATAGCTACCTCCAACACACAAGACTACCCCGACAATCCTATGCCCACATTAGAACAACCCCCTCCCCCCTAATCATGACTCCGCTGGAAGGTGGGAGGAGTGGTACGCCTTTGGCTTCGGGCTCAAGGACCCCAGCCCAACATTAACAATGTGCCATTATCAACCTAGTTCAGCCAGGCATCAGCCCTAGTTCAGCCAGGCATCAGCCCCAGTTCAGCCAGGCATCAGCCCTAGTTCAGCCAGGCATCAGCCCTAGTTCAGCCAGGCATCAGCCCTAGTTTCAGCCAGGCATCAGCCCTAGTTTCAGCCAGGCATCAGCCCTAGTTCAGCCAGGACTGCAGCTAGTAGTATATATCAGTCGACACAACAAATCTGGTCACACACACTATATATTGTGCTTTAGTGTCTTCAAACAATAAGTATGCACCACAACAAAACCTCACGCGAGGTGGCATGTACTTGAATGGCTACATAGAACACTCAGTGCAAATGCAAGCATGCACACAATATAGAGACAGAAAAATGAGTGGATCCAGTACACATGTATATATATAATATGCAGAACATTGAGTGAGGTTACAATATATACAGTATACATGTATAGTACACATATACAGTACACATGTGTATATATATATGCAGAACAGTGAGTGAGGTTACAATATATACAGTATACACGTACAGTACACATATACAGTACACATGTGTATAATATATATTATGCAGAACAGTGAGAGGTTACAAGAATAAATTGACGTCTGTCTAGAACACATTGAAAGTGTTTTTGAGTTTCTCCTGAGGGTGAATACCAACCTTCACCACTTTACTAATGGCCACCACCCCAGACATTTTCCCTAAACCATCTTCCCTCTTAGAAGAGACAAGGTTTGCCACTGCTGGGAAAGAAGGCGCCATCAGAGAAGAGGCAGGCCTGCTCTCCTTGCCCAACAGGGACTTGTTATTCTTGGGTATCTTTGTGGAGGCAAGGGAAGCTTGGAAGGGGAAGCATATCTCCTCTGACACATCTGTCTTGAACGTCCTCACTACGCAGAACTCGACCTGGCATGGATCTGAACAAGACGGAAAAGCCAACATCAACATCACCACTGTCACAAACATCAACATCACCACCATCACAAATATCAACATCACCACTGCCACTAATGTTAAGTCACAAACATCACCACTGTCACTAATGTTAAGTCACAAACATCACCTCTGCCACTAATTTTAAGTCACAAACATCACCACTGCCACTAATGTTAAGTCACAAACATCACCACTGCCACTAATGTTAAGTCACAAACATCACCACTGCCACTAATGTTAAGTCACAAACATCACCACTGACACTAATGTTAAGTCACAAACATCACCACTGACACTAATGTTAAGTCACAAACATCACCACTGCCACTAATGTTAAGTCACAAACATCACCACTGCCACTAATGTTAAGTCACAAACATCACCACTGCCACTAATGTTAAGTCACAAGCATCACCACTGACACTAATGTTAAGTCACAAACTTCACCACTGCCATTAATGTTAAGTCACAAACATCACCTCTGCCACTAATGTTAAGTCACAAACATCACCACTGCCACTAATGTTAAGTCACAAACATCACCTCTGCCACTAATACAAACATCACCTCTGCCACTAATGTTAAGTCACAAACATCACCTCTGCCACTAATGTTAAGTCACAAATATCACCTCTGCCACTAATGTTAAGTTACAAACATCACCACTGCCACTAATGTTAAGTCACAAACATCACCACTGCCACTAATGTTAAGTCACAAACATCACCACTGCCACTAATGTTAAGTCACAAACATCACCTCTGCCACTAATGTTAAGTCACAAATATCACCTCTGCCACTAATGTTAAGTCACAAACATCACCTCTGCCACTAATGTTAAGTCACAAACATCACCACTGCCACTAATGTTAAGTATCACCACTGACACTAATGTTAAGTCACAAACATCACCACTGCCACTAATGTTAAGTCACAAACATCACCTATGCCACTAATGTTAAGTCACAAACATCACCACTGCCACTAATGTTAAGTCACAAACATCCCCACTGCCACTAATGTTAAGTCACAAACATCACCTATGCCACTAATGTTAAGTCACAAACATCACCACTGCCACTAATGTTAAGTTACAAACATCACCACTGACACTAATGTTAAGTCACAAACATCACCTCTGCCACTAATGTTAAGTCACAAACATCACCACTGCCACTAATGTTACACAAACATCACCACTGCCACTAATGTTAAGTCACAAACATCACCACTGCCACTAATGTTAAGTCACAAACATCACCACTGACACTAATGTTAAGTCACAAACATCACCACTGCCACTAATGTTAAGTCACAAGCATCACCACTGACACTAATGTTAAGTCACAAACTTCACCACTGCCATTAATGTTAAGTCACAAACATCACCTCTGCCACTAATGTTAAGTCACAAACATCACCTCTGCCACTAATGTTAAGTCACAAACATCACCTCTGCCACTAATACAAACATCACCTCTGCCACTAATGTAAGTCACAAACATCACCTCTGCCACTAATGTTAAGTCACAAATATCACCTCTGCCACTAATGTTAAGTCACAAACATCACCACTGCCACTAATGTTAAGTCACAAACATCACCACTGCCACTAATGTTAAGTCACAAACATCACCACTGCCACTAATGTTAAGTCACAAACATCACCTCTGACACTAATGTTAAGTCACAAACATCACCACTGCCACTAATGTTAAGTCACAAACATCACCACTGCCCTAATGTTAAGTCAGCTTTCTTTTGAAATTGGCAAAAACTATAGAAATGTTTGAATGTGGTCTGATTATCACTTCCTTGATGTCCTGAGTGACATACACATACCTGTCCACACGCCATGGGAGAGAATGACAGAAGTGTCCAGTCGAGCTTCGCTAGTTCCAGTAGCCCTCACCTCCGCCTGCTTAATTGGAAACAGCAGCTGTCGCTCATCAGGAAATCTCACCTGTGGCAGGTACAATAAACAACATGGGCTTAGTCACCATTGTGGGTGTGGTCAAACAGTGAGAAAAAGGTGGTGACTTTCGTGTAACCTACCCAACCCCTTGCCAGTGATCCCACTCCTACCCAACCCCTTGCCAGTGATCCCACTCCTACCCAACCCCTTGCCAGTGACCCTACACCTACCCAACCCCTTGCCAGTGATCTGACACCTACCCAACCCCTTGCCAGTGATCCTACACCTACCCAACCCCTTGCCAGTGATCCTACACCTACCCAACCCCTTGCCAGTGATCCCACTCCTACCCAACCCCTTGCCAGTGATCCCACACCTACCCAACCCCTTGCCAGTGATCCTACACCTACCCAACCCCTTGCCTCTGATAACTCCAGCAGTACTACTAACATTTGCTAGATTTTTACTATTCATAATACTATTTTCTTAAACCCTGCCCCTGCCCCTTTATTGCTGCCACACCCAGTCACGTGCATCACCCGTGCCAGGGTGTGGTTTGCCTACATGATTATTCCCAGCTGTGAGAGAGTTATTTAACTATGACAACAGAGTTTGTTTTAAGCAAACCACAGTGGTGACACTATAGCCAGGAGTTATTATACCAGCCACAACCAAGGGTCATGTGATCCCCAAGGAAGCCTCCCACACCTGAATGGCGACATTGGTGGGGTCTATCACATGACTCAGAGCTGCTTCCACATGGACTGAGAGGGCCAAAGACGACACGAACTTTGTGAAGTCATCACGACTCTCGTTCCTTGGCTCCAGCAGATCTGCTCTCCACTCCTGCAGACCCACCAGGTCCCCTGCGCTGAGCGCCATACACAAGTGCCCCTGTAATTTTAGAAATGGTAAAGTTTGGCCATGCACTCGACCCAGATAACTGTGAAGAGTGGCAGGGAACAGCACCAAGCCCACCCCACACACATGAACATGCCACAGGAGCTGAGGAAGAGTGTCAATTGTACAGAATAAAAATTGGATAGAGCAATGAACACAAAATTACCTAGAGAATGGTGTGTGTGTGCATGTGTGAAGATACTGGAAACTAATACTGGTTTTATGTGCAGTTGGGCCATTTTATGCACACAGGGAGGTGCACTGCAGGCCACAGCCCCTCACTAAATGAGCTATGCACAAAGGGAGGTGCACTGCAGGCCACAGCCCCTCACTATGCACACAGCCCCTCACTAAATGAGCTATGCACAAAGGGAGGTGCACTGCAGGCCACAGCCCCTCACTATGCACACAGGGAGGTGCACTGCAGGCCACAGCCCCTCACTAAATGAGCTATGCACGCAGGGAGGTGCACTGCAGGCCACAGCCCCTCACTATGCACGCAGGGAGGTGCACTGCAGGACACAGCCCCTCACTATGCACACAGGGAGGTGCACTGCAGGCCACAGCCCCTCACTAAATGAGCTATACACACAGGGAGGTGCACTGCAGGACACAGCCCCTCACTATGCACGCAGGGAGGTGCACTGCAGGACACAGCCCCTCACTATGCACACAGGGAGGTGCACTGCAGGCCACAGCCCCTCACTAAATGAGCTATACACACAGGGAGGTGCACTGCAGGACACAGCCCCTCACTAAATGAGCTATGCACGCAGGGAGGTGCACTGCAGGCCACAGCCCCTCACTATGCACGCAGGGAGGTGCACTGCAGGCCACAGCCCCTCACTATGCACGCAGGGAGGTGCACTGCAGGCCACAGCCCCTCACTATGCACACAGGGAGGTGCACTGCAGGCCACAGCCCCTCACTATGCACGCAGGGAGGTGCACTGCAGGCCACAGCCCCTCACTATGCACGCAGGGAGGTGCACTGCAGGCCACAGCCCCTCACTATGCACACAGGGAGGTGCACTGCAGGACACAGCCCCTCACTATGCACACAGGGAGGTGCACTGCAGGACACAGCCCCTCACTATGCACACAGGGAGGTGCACTGCAGGCCACAGCCCCTCACTATGCACACAGGGAGGTGCACTGCAGGACACAGCCCCTCACTATGCATATAGGGAGGTGCACTGCAGGCCACAGCCGCTCACTAATGTAAAGGGAAAAGTAAGTGATTCCTCTCCTCTCTGGCGAGGTGTAGACTAGATAAGGTCACTATCAGCATTCCTCAGCTGATAACTGGTAATCAGAGGAGTGTGGGAGGACAGGGCATTACTCAAAGACTACATAGCCTACTTGGTAGTCTGGTACATATATGCATATCAAGGCATGTGAGTATTTTGTCATGTGACTGTCAGATGATGCTCACAGATATGTATGTCATTATTTTGTCATGTGACTTGTCAGATGATGCTCACAGATATGAATGTCAGTATTGTCATGTGACTGTCAGATGATGCTCACAGATATGAATGTCATTATTTTGTCATGTGACTTGTCAGATGATGCTCACAGATATGAATGTCAGTATTGTCATGTGACCGTCAGATGATGCTCACAGATATGAATGTCAGTATTGTCATGTGACTGTCAGATGATGCTCACAGATATGAGTGGCTGTAAGCTCTCTGTAAGAGTTTCATTAGCGACTGTGGCAAAGTTCATATCCAAGAGAGGAACAAGAGTGGGTGGGAGAGCAACACCTTGGTCCTTACAAAACCTAGAGAAACAGCAAGAATGGCCACCATTAATGAACGTGGCCACAAGGCCTAGTAAGTAGTGTTGGTTGCTATGTGTGAGGCTCTGAGTTGCCAATAGGTCTTGAAACAAAGACTTACTTCCTCAAGTTCTGCAGTCTATCCTGGAAGCTCTGCTTCATCTTGACAAAGACAGCACTAGGTACACACACACACACACACACATACATGCATAGAGCACACACACACACATGCATAGAGCACACACACACACACACATGCATAGAGCACACACACACACATGCATAGAGCACACACACACACATGCATAGAGCACACACACACAACACATACACACACATGCATAGAGCACACACACACACAACACACACACACACAACACACACACACCAGATACACACACACACACACACACACACACATGCATAGAGCACACGAACAAGGAAAAGGAAGAGAAACAGTTTAAAATGCACTAACACCTCCCAGGAGATCAACACTCACTAATGATCCCTTCTAATGGGATTCCTATGAAGCTGTGCTGAAGTGCATCATATGGAACACACAATATTTCTCAGTTGGTCCTTGTCCAAGCAATGTGAACTCGGAGAGGTACAACACGTCATGATAACACACAGCTATTTTCCCCCCTTGTGTCAGTTATTTTCCCTAGTCGACATACAATTCTGATGCAGAGTTGGCTGAAAGATCCCCCCCCCCAACAAGATGTGGTAGGGTTCTTGTTTCTCTTGACTGAGTGAGTTAAATGGCCCAGTCCCGCCTGCAATGGTGAGGTGTTTGTTATTCATTAACAGTCTCTTCATTCAATGCAGAGAACTTCTGAAGTACCAGTTTGCATCTGTGTGCTTGGACAGTCTTTGTGACTGGTGCAAGAGAAAGAAAGCACACGGCAGCTGTATTCCTATGATGCAGTATTATTCTTTTTGAACTCCCTCACAAATTATTCATGAGAAAACAACACTCAACCACTAATTACAGCACACCTTCCACAATAAGGGGATCACCTTTTATTCTCAATTAACACTATTGCTTGTAGTCCCATATTGACAGCTGCTGGCATAACAACTATATATATACAAGTATACTACCTGTGCTCTGTGTCAAAGTCCAGGTGAGAGGCCAGGATGAGAGATGTGCTGTGGGCAGCTGCCCTCACTAGATTGCACTGCAGGAGTAAGGGAGGACAGAGGCCCACAAAGGTGTGCTCCAGTCTGTAGCTTAGCAGGAGGAGCTAGGGGTTAATCAGAGAGATACATTAATGATGGTAGTAGACATGTGTGTCCAGTAACGCCATGGATAATCCCAAGATGAGATATGGGTGTTCATGTTCTTGCCCACCTCATAATGGCTAGAGATGTTCATGCTTCTTGCCCACCTCATAATGGCTAGAGATGTTCATGCTTCTTGTCCAGCTCATAATGGCTAGAGATGTTCATGCTTCTTCTCCACCTCATAATGGCTAGAGATGTTCATGCTTCTTGCCCACCCCATAATGGCTAGAGATGTTCATGCTTCTTGTCGACCTCATAATGGCTAGAGATGTTCATGCTTCTTGTCGACCTCATAATGGCTAGAGATGTTCATGCTTCTTGTCCACCTCATAATGGCTAGAGATGTTCATGCTTCTTGCCCACCCCATAATGGCTAGAGATGTTCATGCTTCTTGTCCAGCTCATAATGGCTAGAGATGTTCATGCTTCTTGCCCAGCTCATAATGGCTAGAGATGTTCATGCTTCTTCTCCATCTCATAATGGCTAGAGATGTTCATGCTTCTTGTCCACCTCATAATGGCTAGAGATGTTCATGCTTCTTGCCCAACTCATAATGGCTAGAGATGTTCATGCTTCTTGTCCACCTCATAATGGCTAGAGATGTTCATGCTTCTTGTCCACCTCATAATGGCTAGAGATGTTCATGCTTCTTGTCCACCTCATAATGGCTAGAGATGTTCATGCTTCTTGCCCACCCCATAATGGCTAGAGATGTTCATGCTTCTTGTCGACCTCATAATGGCTAGAGATGTTCATGCTTCTTGCCCAACTCATAATGGCTAGAGATGTTCATGCTTCTTGTCCACCTCATAATGGCTAGAGATGTTCATGCTTCTTGCCCAACCTCATAATGGCTAGAGATGTTCATGCTTCTTGTCCATCTCATAATGGCTAGAGATGTTCATGCTTCTTGTCCACCTCATAATGGCTAGAGATGTTCATGCTTCTTGTCCACCTCATAATGGCTAGAGATGTTCATGCTTCTTGTCCACCTCATAATGGCTAGAGATGTTCATGCTTCTTGTCCACCTCATAATGGCTAGAGATGTTCATGCTTCTTCTCCACCTCATAATGGCTAGAGATGTTCATGCTTCTTGTCCACCTCATAATGGCTAGAGATGTTCATGCTTCTTGTCCACCTCATAATGGCTAGAGATGTTCATGCTTCTTCTCCACCTCATAATGGCTAGAGATGTTCATGCTTCTTGTCCACCTCATAATGGCTAGAGATGTTCATGCTTCTTGTCCACTTCATAATGGCTAGAGATGTTCATGCTTCTTGTCCACCTCATAATGGCTAGAGATGTTCATGCTTCTTGCCCAGCCTCATAATGGCTAGAGATGTTCATGCTTCTTGTCCACCTCATAATGGCTAGAGATGTTCATGCTTCTTGTCCACCTCATAATGGCTAGAGATGTTCATGCTTCTTCTCCATCTCATAATGGCTAGAGATGTTCATGCTTCTTGCCCACCTCATAATGGCTAGAGATGTTCATGCTTCTTTGCCCACCTCATAATGGCTAGAGATGTTCATGCTTCTTTGCCCACCTCATAATGGCTAGAGATGTTCATGCTTCTTGTCCACCTCATAATGGCTAGAGATGTTCATGCTTCTTGTCCACCTCATAATGGCTAGAGATGTTCATGCTTCTTGCCCAGCTCATAATGGCTAGAGATGTTCATGCTTCTTGTCCAACTCATAATGGCTAGAGATGTTCATGCTTCTTGCCCAACTCATAATGGCTAGAGATGTTCATGCTTCTTGCCCAGCTCATAATGGCTAGAGATGTTCATGCTTCTTGTCCACCTCATAATGGCTAGAGATGTTCATGCTTCTTCTCCATCTCATAATGGCTAGAGATGTTCATGCTTCTTGCCCAGCTCATAATGGCTAGAGATGTTCATGTTTCTTGCCCACCTCATAATGGCTAGGGCTGGTGGAAGGCAAACTTTGAACATTTTAATATTCATAGTTTATTACTGGATTGTTCACCACATCGCTGGAACACCGTGATGGTGTGTGGTAAGGTAATGTGTGGGGTGTGAGAGTGATGGTGCATGAGTGATGTGTGTGAGTGATGTATGTGGTGTAGTGATTG